>JACGDI010005775.1:959616-1034179 GCA_014898725.1 Jacaranda copaia
ACAACCGCCACCACCGGATAACAGACCCCAGGAGAATAACCCCTCCCACCACGAAGCCAGGCAGCCACTCGCCTGGCGCAAGGTCAGTCCTAGACACCCACTAGTGGAAAGGAGGCGTCCAAAACCACGCGAGGAGGTGGCGAACTTAGAGGATCGCGTTCGACCTAATACAATATTTAATTGTTTCATACATACAATGAATGACTTGTATGAAGATGATTATTGAGTCCATATTTCTATTATTTTAATATTAAATTAAGGACTAATAAATAATTTTATTACTTAAAAATTATAATTTTTTTGTTAATTGATAAAAATTTAGATTTGCAAAACATGAGATGAAAAATGCGAAAAATGAAGACCATGTTTGGTTGCAAACACCCAATTTATTTTTCAACTTTCAAAATTTAAACAAACAAATATTGTACGTTCTCTAATTCTACTCTTAAAATACAAAATTTATGTCCAAAAAATCCTTACTATTCCCAACTTCATGCCATTTCCCAAGCATCCCATATTCTTTTATTATTACAAATATATACACATATTATCACTCACATAATTTATATATATAAATAATTTTAAAATATTTATTTCACCCCACCAACACAATAAAAAAGTTATTAATGTGATATTTTATCCTCTCCTAAAACACAAATAAACAAACAATTTTCTCCAATTCATTATTTACCTATCACCCAAAATACAAACAAACAATTATTACATTTCTCAACCCCCTTCCCAAAAACTATTTTGCCAAAAATTTTGACAAAATATTTCAATTCACAACCAAACAGGCCCGAAGAACGTGGCAAAAGGAGCAGGCAGTAGCCCTTGCGGCTGGGGCCCAGGCCTGTTACAACCTGACACACTAGAATCGGTGCGAATGGGTGCAAGGCACAGCCGCGCTAGCTTGTTGCACCTCGGTGCAAGTCGGCCGAAGTTTCCCCATATTTTGTTTTAATTTTAAGTTGAGGAGGGGTAAAAGAGTTGTTTTATTATTATTTTTTTTTTTGAAAAATTATCACCTAATATAGATAGATTTTTCAAGTACTTAGTTAGGATACGGAATTTTGAGTTTTAAAGACAAACGTAGAATTTTGTGCATTTTTAAAATTCAAAAAGTGAAGAAATAGGAGATCAAATTTGTCTAGAAAGAGAGGTTTTTTTTTTCTCTTCTTTTTTGCTTTTTATTTTTAATTTTAAAATATTATGGTGTCTCAATTTAGTCATATCCCGTTTGATGCTTCAAACATAAACTTTTTTTTTTGAAAAAAAATTATAGTTGGACAATTCGAATAAATTAATTTTTGAATTCTGTTCTACGTTTGATTGAGTTTTGAGTTATTTTTTTGATTGCATGCTTTTATCCATTTGATTTTTTATTCGATAATTGAATGTATTTGTAAATCCTTCAAATATTGAAAAAGTTGATTTAGGGTTGATTAACAATAGAAAAGTCTAGAATTAGTAGTTCATAGCAGATGAATGAATGAATTAATTTGTGAATAGGAAGGACATTGATACACTTGCTGCTTGTTTGCTTATCCTAGATAGTTAATTGAGTAGTACCTTTTGGTCCATAATTTAGTTAATTACATAGAAATATAGTAAATTGATGATTATGGATTCCGTTATAAGTGACTCTCCCTTAACTTCACTAGGCCCAAGATTAACAACTTGATTATCAAATTCGCAGGAAGAAATTAAAGGAATTTAATGTAAACAATTTGAAAATTCGCAATTCTATTCCTTAAACTCTGATTTAAAGACCTAATTTGTTAGAATAATTCATATTCATACTTTATCTTTAAAAACAATGGCTATCTTTCATTTTTTTTATTTTTACTTTTCAACTTTTAGACAGGCGACGTGGATGGGTTCATGATTCTGCAAAGCCCATGTCGGTTGGACCAGCCTTCGACCCGATCTATTTGAACATCTCTTTAGCATCGTTTCTAGCTCCAGCATCGAATTCCAATAAAATGAGAATTTTTAATAGTGTTAGTGAGGGTATGAAGATGGAATCGATCTGTTTTTCAAGAATTTATATCAATTTTGTTGGCACCCTCAAATTTTGTGCTTAAATGTTTCATGCTTGTCCCTAGAAATAAGAAAAAAAAAAAAAAAATTGTTCACCTCCTCTTTTAAATAACATATTGAAAAAATCGGAACAACTTAAACTACACTTTAAGACAAATTGAACTATCGAATCATATTCTTTAAACTCAAAAAAACTAAGGCAGCTTGCCAAAGGCCTCCCCAGTGGCTTGAGAATCACTAAGTTTATAGTGAGAAAATTTAGAATTTTAAAGTGCCAATTAACATATATATAATGAAAATTTAGTAACAAAAATTATTATTATGTGCCACTAATTACTAATATGAACAACTTAAACATAAGTCTTATCACTATTGAATTCATAAAAATTATTACTATGAAAAATAATCTTTCTTTAGTTAAACATACAAATAATTAGTGACATCTCTTATATCATTATTTAAGCATTATCACTATTTTTTTCCTTGTAGACTTTGAAATAATCTTTAGTGATGTAAATATTTTACTTGCACAATAAGTCAATACTAGACAAACTCTTGCACACACTGGATAATCGTACAAAACAGAGTCGATTAGAGGGGCCTAAAAGGTTTCTGGCAAAAACCCTTTTATGCTTAAGTCAGTTCTCAATTTTTGGTGGAAAAAAGGAAATAGAATATTGGAAATTGCTTTTTGGTGTGTGCACCTTTTAAAGAAATAAAATTTGCCTTACTTGTATGTGATATTGTTCTTAACGATAAATATATCTTAGATTTCGACTACAAATTCACAATTCAGTTATATCTCTTTCTTTTTATTTTATCTTTACCAATTTAAATTCTCAAAAATTAGGGGGATTATGCAGGGATATGGTAATTCCCAAAAAATTGGGGATTATGCAGGGATATGAGATGGTGCATCTAGTGCTCAACTTCGTTTCTGAAGCAAACCAGCTTTGCCTTTAGAGCATGCCAACTTTGGTAGGTTAGCTTTGACTCTAGCTTACCAAGTTAACTTCGCCTCTAGCTTACCAGGTTAGCTTATGTAGCAAGAGTAAAACTAGGCTAGTGGTACCACTATTCCTCCCCTTTCATTGGGAAATTAAAGCAGTTAGCATTTAATTTACCAATTAAAGTGTCTTTTCAATGCCATATGAAGGTTCGCAAATTGTGGATTCTCACACTCTTTTTACCTCTTTCTTCTCTTACAACAATTACTAGCATATCTCTCGAAGGGTTCATTAACAATAATTTCATCAAAGTCAATCTTGACCTTAACTTTAATGACTAGGTGCAATTTTGCATCTTCAACAACACTTTTATCAAGGTCTTGACCTTAAGTTTAATGACTACATGTAATCCTGCATCTTCACCAGCAATTTCATCAAGGTTAATCTTGACCTTAATTTCAAAGGCTAGTGCAATCTTGCATGTTCAGTAGCAATTTCATCAAGGTCAATCTTAATCTTAATTTCAAAGGTAGATGCAATCCAACATCTTTAGCAACAATTTCATCGAGGTCAATCTTGACCTTAATTTCAAAGGCTCATCTAAAGGCCTTTCAAGATCATACTAAGTCTCAACAAACTTCTTTTTATTGCGAATTTTTCTGTCCAACCATCTAGTTAACTTGCCAAATAGAAAAAGAACCCTCATGTTCCAAATCTCCCAGTCTCCGAGGATTAGGTGGCATCAGGTCAACTTTTGGGATCAGATCTAGGTGAGTTTGTCTTGTAGCTTGTGAGGATTGAGGCATTCTCCTTGGAACTTGCCTTGCCTAAGGAATCAACCCATGCTTGGCCAACACAACATCAAGAATGACGTTTACTAAATTCACAAATTGTTCCACATTAAACTGAGCTAAGCTAAAATTGCAACCTTGCTATTTGTTCGTACAAGGTCCATGGGCTTGGGGAACGAATGGAGCATCATCTTTCAATTCACGTGTACATCTTGATTTGCCATGTTTTTCCTCATGCCTTAAACTCAAACAATTTCCATAGATGTTGCCAATTGATGTAAATATTTTTCCTACACAATGAGTCAACACTGGACAAGTTCTTAGGCACACTAGATAATCTTGCAAAACAGAGTTGTTTAGGGGTGCCAAGAAGGTTTTCGGCAAAAACCCTATGTTGCTTAAGTTAGTTCTCAATTTCTAGTGAAAAAAGGAAATGGAATATTCAAAATTGTGTTCTGGTGTGTGCTCCTCTTAAAGAAATAAAATTTACCTTACTTTTATGTGATATTGTTCTTAGTGATAAATATATCTCAGATTTTAGCTACAAATCCGTGATTCAGTTATATCTCTTTCCTTTTATTTTATTTTTACCAATTTAAATTCTCAAAAATGAAGGGATTGTGCGGGGATATGGTAACTCCTGAAAATCAAGGGATTACACAGGGAAATGGGATAGTGCATCTAGTTCTCAACTTTATTTCTGAAGCAAACCAGCTTTGCCTTCAAATTGGGTTAGCTTTGGCAGGTTAGCTTTGTCTCCACCTTACCAACTTACCTTTGCCTTCAGCTTATCAAATTAGCTTTGCCTCTAGTTTTCCAAGTTAGCTTATGTAACTAAAGTAGAACTGGTTTGGTGGTATCATTTAGGTTTTTGGGGTAATTTGAATTGAATATATAAAATTATATAACAAATATGCTAAAAGAATATATTGCCTTCATTTTTCAAAGACCTCATGCTTTAGGGTCCATAACTTTTTGTGGTTAGGTACAATCATTTTTGATTTTAACACGGCTCTTCATTTAATTGTTCATTGTGTATATGTAATATTATCCTGCAATGTCATAGATGGTGAACATGATCGAGTGGTCTTTTATAAATATCTTCAACTACAAATTGAAGAAATACCAATTTTGTTATCTTATGCAATTAAAAAATGACATTTACAATCTCAACAGTTCTACTAAATTAGGAATTGAAGGGTTTTCTTTGAAATCTCCCAATGATCCTAGTATTTGATTTTAGGTTATGACATGTTATTTCACTAGATCAAATAAGTTTATTTGATCAGACATGATATAATTATCTACTTTGATAGACGATTCAACTCAACTTGACAAAATTTATTGAATGTTCCCAAATCAATAATTAGAAAATATACTTGCTTTTGGTATTATGGGGACCATTTATGCGTATTATAGAACTAAGTTTTTTTATAGACCATTCAGATAAGAAAGAAAGCGAAGATGAAATGAAATTAGCAATCATCTGACAAAGTTCATGTGAATAGGCTTCCTTCGTCAAATGAAATGCATTTTTGTCCAGACGAATTTATGCTTTGGAAACCGAAAGGGATTCTGATGATATCTGTGCTTTTGACTACAAACAGATCCGATTGCCTTTAGACCAAAAAAAGCCTTCTAGACATAAAAATGACTAATTCATCCCAAATATGTATTATTCGTTTACAGTCAACTGTTAACATTATATAATACTTTAATTAGATAAAGCTCCGAGAGCACATTCTTTGACCTCGTTCAATAAGCTCTGAGAGCATATTCTTTGTTAAATGACTTGTAGTTCAAGTGACATTCATCTATCTTATTATGTGAAAGGAATTATATTCGATTCAAAATGAGTGTTTTGTGCACCTTATGTGTATTGTATGTACATAGTTTATACTTTAATTTATTTGATTTTAGAATAACAAAATATGAATTTGTTGAAGAGATAATAATTCATCATATGTAATGCTCTATTTTTAAAAAAAAAAACAAAATAATCAAAGTTTTAAATATGGTTATCAAGCAGATAAATTAGTGTAAGAATAGATATATATTTGAATTTATTAGGTAAAAGAGCATACAATAAATAATTTAAAAACAAAAAATAAAAATAAAACAAAACAAAACAAGAAAGATGACAGGCAAAATGCTTATTGTCAATTTATGCTTTATGATGTATTTTATTTTGCTGAATTCATATCACCGTAGAAAATTAGTTATCAGCGTCAATCAATCGGTGTTGACTACAATTAATTCATAGTTGATATTAAAAATTTATGACTTTAACTATAAAATTGATCTAATCAATTTCAAAATAAATACCCTCATAACTAATCCATAACTGATGATTATTCTTTATATATATACATCTATATATATATATACACACACACATTAATTTTTCTATGGATAGTATATAGTCAATTTTCTGCTCTAGTAAATAAGGCTGCAAATTGTTAGCAAATAATTTTTATTGCTTTTTATTTTAAAAAATTACGTTTGTTACAAAAATTTAGAGCCTTAACTACAAAATTCATTTCATAGTATTTTTTTTAGGGCAAATATCAAGTTTTTTGATAGTGTGTTGAGTATATATGATCTACAATTCGTCAGAGGACAGATTAGTTAAGAGGTACCATCCGCACACGTATATGATGTTCATCATTTGAATCATAATAATTTTTTATTAATGTGCATATATAAATAAATATATTATTCACATTTAAATGTTTATTTAGGAAAGCATTTTATATATGTCGTGTTTATGTACCATATAGCATAGGAAATAAAATATTGTTGTAAAATAGAAGATTTGAATTCGAGTAAAAAAAAAGTGAATTCAGTGTAAAGTTAATTAATATTATTGTTGGGCGGGAATTGTCGCCTATATTAATTATGCTGCTCTATTTGGCATACACTAATATTTGATTAATGATTGTGACTTTATTATTCATAATTACATTTTCACATCATGACATATGTAATCATTTTACTAAAAGAAAATTACACGTGTATTGATATTAATCCACCGTAATAATTAAACCAAGATGCGAAAAGCATCAACGGTCTGAAAGAGTTGTCGATCGCTGGCATGGTAGTAAATTTACATTCCTTTTTTTCTGTTTTTTCCAGTCTTTTTTTCGTGTGTAATTAACAAAAGTTTTAAAATTTTCTTTGTTGTTTGAATTTATATGATAAAAATTATGTATGTGCCCATTTCATCAAAGTTTGACCATTGAACATTCCTTATCCAGAGGAAATCACAGGGTCAACAAGTGTGCAGAAATTCTTCAAATTAAACGGCTCTTTTCTTTTGTTATCATTGCTTCAAGTGAAATTTCCTTCCATCTACTTAAATATCTATTCAAATGAATTATAAAATATTAAATTAAAAATATAATGATATCATAAAATATTAATTTGAGTGAACCCAAAATTTTAAATTATTTATGCTTGCAATATTACTCGCAAGCTCTTTAAATCATTTTACAAGATGCTAAAAAGCATTTAATAATTTAAAAAAAAATAATTTTATAAAATTCTAAAATAAAATATCGGAATATTATAAATTCTTATAAATAAAAATAAGGATCGAGTTCCTAATTTATATTTAAGATTTTAATAAACTCTTTTAATTTTAATCCTATTAATCATAATTGTTATTACTAATATCTTATCAACTCTAACATGAATTTTATTATATACGAACATTTCAATAGTTTATATTTAAAATAATATCTAATATTTTATAAATTATATATATTTTATTAAAAAAATAAATTTATACAAACACCCTCTAAATACTTATAACTGTGTTTATCTCGTAAATAAAATTTTCACCCACTTAGTACCAAGTCACTACCACCATTAATTGCGGTTATAATTTCCTACAAAAAGGTTAGTCGTCAAACTTATTTAGATAGTAGTTCACGAACTACTTATTTTTGTCGTGGAGAAATTTTAATTTTATTTAACAATTTATTTGATCAATATATTGTAGGTGCCGTTTAATCTAAATATTCCACGTCAGCAGAAATCCTAGACTTGGTTGGCGGCTGGGCAAAATAAATTGTTAGTGACTCCTCTCATTTTTATTTGTTTAAGTCTACGTAGAGAAAAATAAGGTCCTCATCCATTTTGAAGTTTGAAAATTTCCATAAAAATTGTTTGAGGTACTAAATGACAGCTAATGTAAAGTGGGTGTAAACCGAATTTTTTGTGCTTTAGGTGGTAGGCCAATAAGATTAAAACGAAAAACAATCACTATGTCTGAAGTCTATTTTCATTGTCATTTTAAAAAGTATATTTTCTAAAAATGTTTGAGAATAATGTTTGGAGAATGTGTGAAAATAAAAAAATATTTTGGATGCGTGACTGACCAAATTTAACCAATTGAGTTGATATATTAATTTGACATTTGATTTTGAGAAAATATGTTTAGTTTATTTATTTTCGAACATAAAATAAGAAAGGTAGTATTTAGTTATATTTTTTGTTTGATTTTATTATGTGTTTTGGAAGATTGAATTATTGAAGAATGTGAAAGTTATTTTTTGATATGCTTGTTTATGTTTTAGAGGAAACATTTTTTACTGTAACAGTTAAATCAATGCTTTTTTATTAGGTTTTTAGAGTGAAAATGAAATTAAGTTATTTTTTTAATATTAGAATAATAATAAAAAATATATAATATATATATATATATATTAAAAAATATATATTTTAAAAAAAAGAATATGTCTAATTATATTTCTCCAAAATAATATTGTTTTGGCAAAACATAACCAAACAAAGCCTAGTTTTTGAAAATGGATGTATCCTTAGAGAACGGCGGTGTAAACTTAAAAATAAAGGTATGATTGCTTTTTAAAAATATTTTAAATCGAACATATTTCATTTTCAAATATAAGCACAACCTTGTTTTGGGACCACTCCTGAACAAGAAATTAAAGGAAATTATTTTTACCTTGTCAACGCTATATATATATATATATATATATATTATTTTTTCTTCTAACGACCCCATCTTCCCTTTTTGTCGTCCGGAGGAGAAAATTGATTTAGACTCTTAGGGGCATTTAAGTGAGTTTATAAATTTTTTAAAATATTATATAAAATATTTAAGAATTTATAAATGTTAAAAAATACTCATTAATTTTTATAAAAATGAATTTATAAAATTTTAATATCTCTAAAAAAAATAAAAAAATCTTATCTTATTTTCAAAACTTAACAACTTTTTTTAATTTTAATTATTTTACTTACAAAATGATCATTACTAATATCATATAAGTTTGAAAATTTTATTTTATCCAAATAATTTAATAACATTTTTTAAAATTTAAATTTAACATTCTAAAAGCTCTAAAAATATTTTATAAAATATAAAAATCCACAATATTTTTTAAATAAATTTTAATCAATTACCCGCTTAATTTAAATGATATACAAATCACACAAAGCAGACAAAAGACAAAAAAATGAAAGGAAAACCAAAAAGAAAAAGAAAAAGTAAAAGGCAATGCATAATTAGCGATGCCATACAATGAAAACACTAATTCATAGTATTCAACTTTTCCACTTTTAAGTCCTCTATTTCATTTCATATTTCATCTCTTATTTCAATATAATGTATTTATATTAAGTATATTTGATTATTAATCAATTATTTTTATAAAAAAATATTTAATATACGTATTATATATTCATACAATAAAATAAGAGATAAAAAATATAACGAAACAAAGGATCTAAATCGAAACTTTTCACCTAAGTCCTGCGGTCACCATTAAAAACTTCTTCTATCCATAATTAATTTCCTCTTCTAATTAAGTTCACACCTTCATAATCCATAATAAAACTCTATATAAGTTGGCTCCATTACCAAGCTCCACCCCACCTCAGTAGTCTCAAGAAATCAACACAAATAAAAATGTCTAAAACCGCCACCGTATTCATCGCCGCCCTCCTCCTCCTCTCCACTCTCTGCTCCGCTGCCCGCCCACCGCCACCGCCACCGCCACCTCATGATAAGGTTAGTGCATGTAGATGTACTAAAGAAACTTTTGAACAATATTTTATGAGTTAGTTGAGAAATAAAGTACTGTTTGGTTATTTAGGTTGAGGCAGAGGGAGCACAAGTACTGGAAGAGAGCTGCCATGGAACCGGGCAAGAAGAGTGCTTGATGAGAAAGACCTCCGCTGCTCATCTTGATTACATTTATACCCAACAGAATAACCCATAAAAAAATTTAAAAAAAAATAGTACTTAAAAAGAAAAATGATAATTTCGTCTTGGTTGTTTCTAATTTTCCTCTCTTACATATGTTGTAAGCTTGTTGCATGTTCATTACAATTGGAAGCTGTTACAAGGACTTGAACAATATATATATATATATATATATATATGTATACACACTCTCTTCCTCTTGTTGTTCTAAGTTTTAATATGATGTAGATTCGTGCTTAGAACTGATTAAAAATAGATCAATCATTCGAATTGTCTTTGATTCATTTAAAAAATGTGATTTGTAGGAATTACATATGGAACATTTCAACATGTCAATTCTTCCATTAACAATTACTTATAATATTTTTTATTTTTTGATTTACACACCTTGAACTAATACCAAAAAAATTAATACAAAAAATTAATACGGGGTAAAGAGTTTTAGAAAATATTTTTAGTGGGAAAAGAGTAAACTATGTTTGAATTGAATTAGGTCGATCTGTGGGCTTTAATAGTTTGGAGTTTATGTTAAATAATTTGATTAATAGAATTAATTTCATATTTGTGTTTTATTTTATTGCCTGTTACTACATTAATTAGATTTGCCTTGAAATACTAAAAGCAGGGAAGCAGATAGTGCTGCAGAGAAAATTGAATACAGAACAATTAGGGGTTGAATTAATGAAATCATAGCAGCTGAGCCGTTGGGCTCAGAACTCTGGAAGCACTCGAACTCATCCATTCATTTCCTCCTTAATTAACAACTCAGTATCTCGAGAAACAAAAATCTAACGTTATACAACATAAAATTAGGCATTTATTGGTTGTATATATATATATATATCTAGGAATTGATGAGGAATTATTATCAAACAACTAAAATAATATCAATATTAACCAAAATTTTAAAATAATATTAGGATTCGCGTGTTTTTTATATGGGTCGACCTGACCACTCGACTCAGAAGATCTCAGCCTTAAAAAACAGTCACCTCTACGCTTGAACAATGAGACACCTGGACCCCATAGTATCAAGACAATTAAACATTCCACTATAAATACCCTCTTATTTATTACTATGAAGGGTCAATTAATGAGATCAAACACATACATTTACATTAAAACTTCCTACCTAACGACCTATATATTTCAATCGAACTCGACCTATTAATCTCGAAAAACACTCGCCCAAGCTCTCATTTTTGGTCGACCTCTTGATCATCGACAAATATACTAATTGCCAAATCTTACAACATCAGTAGGCACTGTCTGTGGGAAATTAGATTGAGTGTTTTGAGTCTTTAGTTCAGCTCATGGCAGCAACACCTAGTAAGAACAAGGAGACACCGGGGATTCAAGCCAAATCACCTTCGTTGTAGCACTTACCTCCTGCAACCCAACCAGAACCAATAATAGGAATAACATAATCAGAGTTGCAAACCTAATTGAAGCAGTAACCAACAAAGTGGTTGATGAGAGGTTAGCAAGTTCAATTGTGGCACCATAGCCACCCTCAAGAAGGCTGTTTCATGAGTAACCTCCTACCCAAGATAGAGGAACTGAGGTGTTAAGAAGCGATGCAGGTTGGGGGAGAAAGAACGCTATTCAAGGCACCTAGATGAGGAAGCCACGAGCACACAGGAAAATAGGGGGATAAGGTTGGAAGAGAGGCATTCCAGAAGCAAAGCTCCCACCGAGGTTCAAGAAATCAGTGACCAGGTGGAGCAACTGAGTAGAAGATTGCAGGAGATCAAGAAAAGGGAACACTAGGGATCCAGTCTGCAAAAGAGAGGCTTTTCTTCCGGTGTAGAGATCTTGAGAGAAATAGTACCAATGGGATTCAAAATACCAGAACTCCCTAAGTATGAGGGAAATTCTGACCCATAGGAACACTTAACAGCATTTGAGCATGTGATGCAGTTGTATGGATTATCGGATGAAATTAACTGTAGGGTGTTCATCACTACCCTATATGACTGTGTACAGGAATGGTTTACCTCATTGGTACTAGGAACTGTAGTGACGTATGACTAGCTATGTAGGAAGTTCTTATATCACTTTGTTAGCAAGAATAAATCCAAGAGACCAGCTATATACTTATTTACCATAAGGCAAAAAGAAGATGAAACTTTAAGGGCATTTATGAGTCGATTTAATAATGAGGTTTTAGAAGTTCCCAACCTCAATGTGGATATGATGGTGAGTATCGTAATTCATGGTCTTAAAAAGGGCCCGTTAGCATCAACTTTGGCTAGGGAACCACCTCATGATGTGGAGACCCTTATGGAGATAGCGGAAATGTATGTGCATAAGGAGGAGATGAATATCATAAAGGACGAAGAATGGTTGAAGGTCGCGACTGGAGCGAAGATGCAAAAGAAAGAGGAAATGGGAAAACCTTAGTCTGAAAAAGACCATCAAAGGTCCCCATCTTGACCAAGATTTGATCATTACACACCCTTGCGAACCACTAGAGCTAAAGCTATGTTCGCCATTGCCTCATCAGACATCATAAGATGGCCCACTAAGCAACTAGATACGCCCAGTAAGAAGAATTCGAACCAATATTGTGCTTTTCATCGAGACAAAAGGCATGATATAGAGAATTGCTGACATCTAAGGGATGAGATAGAAAGGTTGATAAGGCAGGGGTATTTGAAGAAATTTGTGCAGTAATCATATGTAGATACCCTAAGGTAGTGGCAACACAGAGGCCGATCTCGAAGTCAATTGGGCAGCCCATACAGAAGGTACAAATGTGGGAGACACCATGAAGCAGAGAGAGGCCGTGAGCCAGTTGATGCAGATAACCTCCTATGAAAATAGGTGATAAACATAATAGTCAGTGGACCTGCAGGAGGAGATACATGTAATGCACAAAAAAGGTATGCACAAGTGGAACAAAGAAGCTCATTAGTTTGCACCCCTGGAGAAGAAAATAGAGCCCATAACTTTCAACCACAATGACCTGGAAGAGGTGATACAACCCCATGATGATCCCATGGTAATAACAATAAATATCATAAATTTTGCATTATAGAAAGTGTTGGTGGATAATGGTAGCTCAGTGGATATCATATTCATGAGCACATTGAAGAAGGTGAACTTGGATGTCACGACCATCTGACCAATAAGTACTTCATTGGTAGGATTTGGAGATGCTGAAATCGTGCCCCTAGGAACTATTGACCTCCCCACCTCTCTGGGGGCAGAGCTGAAGTGAAAAATAATCATCTTAAAGTATTTAGTGGTGGATTGCATTTTCTTATAATGTGGTACTAGGACATCCTAGCCTTAATCGCTTCAGGGCCGTGGAGTCCACCTACCACTTAAAAATGAAATTTTTGACCAATGCGGGGATTGGAGAGGTGCATTGTGATAAGAAAGTAGCGCGAGTCTATTATAATGTCTCACTCACCAAGCCTAAGCCAGAGCAGAAAAAAGAAAAGAGCATAAAGTTTGAAAGGGGTCAACAATTGGAGCTACATATGAGTGTTCAACAAGAAGATAGAAAGAAGAGAAGAATAGAGCCCTATGATCACAAACAGATAGAGTTTCGACCAGGAGACTCAAGCAAAACTACGAGAATAGGTACGCACATTAACCCTCAATCTGAAGTTTTAATGATAGAATTTTTAAGGAAAAATATGGATGTCTTTGCGTGGGGACCTGTAGATTTCAAGGAAATAGATCCAGAGGTCAGAGTTCACAACTTGAATGTGGATCCTAATGCTTGACCTGTTCGGCAAAAGAAATGCAGTTTTAGGATCGAAAGGAATAGGGTAATAGAATAGGAGGTTAGAAAGTCACTGGTAACAGGCTTTATTGTGGAAGTGCATTATACCAAATGGCTGTCTAATGCTGTAGTGGTTCCCAAAATAGAAGGGAGATGGAGGATGTGCATAGATTACACTGATTTGAACAAAGCTTGTACCAAAGATTCTTATCCCCTACCCTGAATAGACGCTCTGGTTGATTTGACGGTGGGGTGTGCACTATTAAGCATGATGGTAGCATATCAAGGTTATCATCAAATATGTATGGCTCCTAAGAATATGGATAAAATAGTTTTTGTGGTCGAGAGTGGGGTATACTGCTATTGGATGATGCCCTTCGAGTTGAAAAATATAGGAGCAACGTATTAGAGGTTGGTGAATAAGATGTTCAGAGACCAAATAGATCGTACGATGTAGGTCTGTATAGATGACATGTTGGTTAAAAGTACACGTGAGAAGGAGCATATAGACCACTTGAAAGAGGCCTTCGGTATCATGCGATAGAATGGTCTAAAATTGAATTTGGCTAAGTGCACATTCAGAGTTAAAGGTGGAAAATTCCTAGGATATATGGTCACTGAGAGAGGAATAGAGGCTAACCTAGAGAAGATAGAAGCCATTCTAAAAATGCCATCACCTAAGACTGCTAGGGAGGTGCAACAATTGACAGGTTGAATGGTCACATTGGGAAGGTTCATAGTGAGGTTGGTGCAGAAAGGCTTACTTCTCTTTAAAACTTTGAGAAATTTGAGAGAGTTCATGTGGACAGAGGAATGTGAGCGAGCATTTAGAGATCTAAAAAAGTATCTTAGCTCCCTACCTCTCTTGGAAAAGTTGTTAATGGGTGAAATGTTGTACTTGTATCTCTTTGTGACCAAGGAGGTCATCAGCTTGGTGTTATGGAAAGCTGTTGCCAAACACTATAAATTTGTCTACTGCATCAGTAAAGTGTTGCAAGGGCAGAAAAAAGATACAACTAGATTAAGAGGTTTGCATTGGCCTTGGTCATGACAGCTAGAAAATTGAGACCTTATTTCCAAGGTTATCATATAGTAGTTCTAACTAACCAGCCTTTGAGAGAGCTACTGCATAAGCCAGACCTATTTAGAAGGTTAGTGAAATGGGTTGTGGAATTGAGCAAGTTCTTGATAGAGTTTTAGAACAGAATGGCTATAAAGGCACAAGTATTAACTGATTTCCTCAGGGACATAGAGGAAGAAACCATGGAGCTACCTCTCGAGGTCAATGTGCTAATGACAGGTCAATGGATGGTGTATGTCGATGGTTCGTTAATTGCTCAATGAGAATGCTTTGGACTCTAGTTTCAAAATTCATTGGGGGATGAGTTCAATTTTGCCTTGAAGTTGCAATTCCAGGTAACCAATAGTGAGGCAGAGTATGAAGCAATTGTTGCCACTTTAAGAATGGCAAAGGAGATGCAGATCAAGGACCTCACTATATACACAGATTCCTAACTCATAGCAAATCAATTTAATGGGACATATGAGGCGAAGGAGAAAACTATGAAGAAATACCTAGAGAAGGTAATGGATTTGGCATGACAAATAGAAAAAGTGCAAGTGGTGCAGACACCTAGATTTGAAAATGAACAGGCTGATTCTTTGTCAAAGCTTGCCAATGATCAATAGACTAAGGACCAATAAGGTAGCAATAATCACAATTGGAGAGTTGACGATCTACAACCAGAAGAACTCTAAGAAAGAAGTCATGGTTGCGGAGTTAGCCAGTTTAGAGCGAGACAGGTGGAAAAGGGAGATCTCATGTTACTTGAAGAAGGGAATAATTCTAACAGATCCAGCAGTTGCAAGGATAATTCTAAGGCAAGCATCAATGTTCACAGTATAGAAAGATGAGTTATACAAAAAATCATATAGTGGGCTGCTCTTGAGATGCCTTGATGCAAATCAAATAGAATATGTTCTAAGGAAGATAAATAAGGGCAATTGTGGAAACTACTCGAGAGATTAAGTGTTGGCTTAAAAGGTCACTAGGCAAGGGTACTTTTGGCTTATAGTGGTTCAAGACACCATTAAGTTTGCTAAGAAGTGTCGAGAGTGCCAGTTATACACTAATTTGATACATAAGCTTGGTACGGAACTCAAGCCAATCAAGGTTACTTACCTTTTCGACATGTGTGGTATAGATATTGTTGGGTTATTTTTCTCGACAAAGGGACAGAAAAAGTTTGTTATCATAGCAGTGGAGTACTTCAGCAAGTGAGTCGAAGTAGAGGTTGTTGTTAAGATATCTAAAATAGAGGTCATGAATTTTCTATGGAGAAACATAGTATGTTGCTTTGGCATACCTCAAATTCTCATTTCAGACAATGGTGCCCAATTTCAACGAAAGAAGATTCTTGATTAGTGTAAGGAGATGAAGATACAAAAAAAATTTACATCTGTAGGGCGCCAACAGGCTAATGGCCAAATCAAAAAGACAAACAAAACCCTCTTTAGCAATTTGAAAAAGAGGTTAGATGGTGCTAAAAGAGCATGGGTAGATGAATTGTCGGGAGTGTTGCAGGCCTACCAAATGATCCCTAGAGTTTCAACAAGAGAACCATCGTTTAGTATGGTTTATGGGTTGGAGGCGGTGATTACTGTGGAGATCGAACTAGAAACTCTCAGGGTGTTGGAGTTCAACCAAGAGGACAATGCTAAAAAGTGAGCTTTCAACCTAGATGTTATACAGGAAGCCAGAAACACAACAGCAAGGAGAATGATGCTGCAAAAAAGATAGATGGTGATGAGCTACAATAAGAAGGTAAGAGAAAGGAGAATGGAGGTTGGGGACTTAATGCTGAAGAAAGTAGAAGTATCTAAACACATCGGCAAGCTAGATCTCAATTGGGAGGGACCTTTCAAGGTAGTGAAGGTGACAAAGAGCAGAGCATATAGGTTGCAGTCACTTGATGGAAAGGAGCTCCTATGACCTTGGAAAATACAAAACTTAAAGAAGTGCTATGTTTGAAAATAGTATCTTGTATATAATTTTGAAAAATGTTACATCTGCTAGATGATTGTACATGTAAAATCACTACAAGTCTATGTCACCGTTATTTGTTCTTACTTTTTAGTAGGATTAAAACGATTGAGATGTTGAGACCTGAAAAAGGTTGGAAGGTCAAGTTGAACTTGCAAAAGGTTGAAGAATGAAAAAACATAAAAAAGGTCAAAAGATTGTGCTTGACCTGCAAAAGGTTGAAGAATGAAAACATTTAAAAAAGGTGTAATAGACCTGAAAAAGGTCAAAAGATCGTGCTTGACTTGCAAAAGGTCAAAGAATGAAAAAATTTGAAAAAGGTGTAATATAGACTTGAAAAATGTCAAAAGATCGTGCTCGACCTGCAAAAGGTCAAAGAATGAAAAAATCTGAAAAAGGTGTAATAAAGACCTGAAAAAGGTCGAAATATCAAGTGTGACTTGCAAAAAATCAAAGAATGAAATAACTTGAAAAAGGTCGAAAGGTCGAGCTCTCATAGACAACAAAAGCACGTCAACCATAACGTCTCGACCTTAACTAACATAGGCTTAAAGAGTAGGGCAATTAACATTGTAATACACAACGACCGTCATCTCTCACCACTTGGAAGAAGTTAAACAAATCACAAGAGAAAGCAAGTTAAAAGCAAACTAAGCAATTGATAATAGAAGAGGCAAGTAAAGAAATGAACTTCATTTAACATTTCATCTTAATGCTGCAAAAGTTATGACCTCTTTAAAATAAACATCTTGTGAGGTCGGTACAAAAATAAAAGATGTAAAAAGATGAAAGCAACTCGACCGTTTACATGTGTACCCTATCAAATGACTAGATTGAGGATGTAAAATAATAAATGTAGATAAAACACTAAAGCCTTAAGGGTTTAAGGTACGAAGGTCATGATTTAGAGACCAGGTTCTGATGGCCCAGGTGCCTCCCCTCCAAGATTAGATAACTGTTCAAAGATGTACCTGAACTCTTCCTTCAAAAGATCGGGGAGAGATACTTTAGGATAATCTTTGAGGTCTTCAATCTTATTGAGGTCAAGTAAGTCAATGTTAAAATCATCTTTCAGACCACCCAGTTTCTCTAATTGATATTGGCATTTAAAGAAGTTGTCCAATCCTTCAGTGCTAGCCCTTTGGGCAACCGCTAAAGTAAAAACCTGAGACTGCATAAAGTCTCGAACTTCATCATGTCGGGCATCACGGAGTTGATCTCAAAAAGAGGTCAATTATTGGAACTCTTCGTGGCCCCTCTTTCGTCGTGCCTCGAATTGAATTTCTCTCTCAGCACTTAATTGATTAGAGAAGTTGGCAGATTTCTTCTCAGAGGACCCTAGGTCCCTCTCTAACTGCTTGACCTTTTTTTCTAAATCTCTGATCTTTTGATCTTTCTCAATGACGACGTGGTCACGAACAGCAACCTCCTCACTTAATTTGTCTAACTCTTGACATACATTGTCCGTCTGAGCTTCTACAACCACATGACGGTCTCGCAGAAAAGTGTGTTGCATGGCCAATTGGCAAGCAAAAGTGGTTGCCTACAAAATTCACGCACATTATAAGATAGAAGAATAAAATGGGGTAGGTTTTGATGTGCTTAAAATTTACTTGCATCAAATTATGCGCCAGGTGCTCTTCCACAAAGTAATAATGGGTAGACATTAGCATAACCTGGTCGTTATCTTGCTATAAACTATTGTAAACATTATATAACTCACCTGCAACATCATTTGTCAACACAGATGAGGTGTTGATAAAAGGTCGAGGTAGGGCCGCATTTTGGTGGGCAACTAAACGCAGTATCTCCAGTCTTTGAGATAGCCAGTGCGCCCAGTCCAAGGCCTTGGTACTCACTGGAGGCACAAGTAATGGAGGAATAGAGGTCATTTGAGCAACACTTGATTGGCCAGAAGACCGGCTGGTGCGATGACACTTTATCCTAATGGTAGCCTCCCCAAATTGCATAGATTAACTTCCTAAGCTGGGCGATGAGGGGTTGGTATCGACCTTTTCTTTACCTTTGTCTGCATAAGCTCCTTCCTACTCAGCCTCAAAGGTCAGACCTTCATTGCCATAGACCCCAACTTCCAAGTTGGCACTCGCCAACTCTTCAAAGGTTGGAGGAACTACTCAAAGGGGTGTGGGGTCTAAAGAAATCACCCTCGACTCGTGCTGGGGAGTTGCGTCGGTCGAAGCAAGGAGCATGTCTTTAGAAAGGTTGATAGGCCCTGAAGCCTTGTTCGGCACAATTGCGAGGTCCCTTTTCCTCTCTTACATCTTCGAACTATGGCTGCCTCTACTTTTTTTCTATTTCATAAAGTTTGTAGTCATGGCTTTGAGGGCCATCATCTCTGCCAAAAAGAGATAAGTAAGAATGAAGTTAGGAGGTACAAAAATAAAAAGAAAAAAAATACATTTACCAATCATCCTCCTAGGTCAGAGTCTGGCAGACAAAAGGTCGGCAAGTTTAAGGGTCTTCTGGTTGAAGAGGATCTGAAAGTCAAACCATAGAGCAGTCAAATGCTCATTGATGAAACCCTCATCCTAAGAAAGTTCATCATTGAAAGAGAAGGCCAACTTATCGTCCCGCCACTCGTGAGGAATGTTCCACGAACTATAGGGAGGGGCTTCGATGTAAACCCACTTATGACGCCAAGAGCCAGCAGAGCTCAGGAGGTAGCTTAGAAGCTTAAAACTCTGATGGCTTGTTATGTAGTAAAAGCCTCGATCTCCTGACCGAGTTGAGGGATTAATGTGAAAGAGATACCAAAAATTGATGAAAGAAGGCTTAACACCAAAATAGCGCATGATTATTATGAAGCCTAAGATATTATGAATAAAGTTTGGAACTAATTGGGTTGGACAAACCCCTAGGATCCTAATAATGTTAGCCAAGGGTTTGGATATAGGGAACCTCAAACTAGCTTCTAAAATTAGGGGGAGGTTGGTACATCTTCGTACTAGCTTGAGGCATTATGAACTTATGACTTTCCGGAATAAAGAATTTACTACGAAAGGAGGCAAAAAATTTTGCACTAACTTTACTAGAGGTATTGAGGGGGTCACTTTTGTCGTTAGGATCCACGAAGAAACGACGAAGCGATCTAGCAGCACAACCAGATTGGTCAGAGCTCGAGGACAAAAAAGATGAAGAAGATGACGATGAGTCGTCATTGATCCTAGTCGACCTTAGTAATGCGGAAAGAGAAAGAGAAAAGGACGGTAAATTATTGACCTTCTCTAATAGCTATTGTAGTTAAATAAATAAAATAATAAATTAACATATAACGACATAAAATTACAATTAATGGAAAACAAAAAAAATGGTCATAAGGTTGACACCTACTTGCTATGGATTTAGTGTTAGCTGGAGTTAAAATTTTCCTAGTAGGAAGGTCGAGAGTTCGACTTTTACTCATAGCTGGTCAACACTTATTTGGAAAGGTTGAAGTATTTGATTTAAATGGACGAGGTGAAAGCAAGGAAATGAAGGGAGGAAATCATACATGCAACGCCTATTTATAAGGATTGCAGCCTTGGAATGCATGAAGAAGATCTAACGGATCCCAACAAGCGACTGTTAGGATCAATGGTTCAGATTAACTTCCTCATTAATGAATGGCACATTCATGAATGAAGAAGTTGGGGGAAAAATGATGAGGAATTATTACCAAAGGACTAAAATAACCCCAATATTAACCAAAATTCCAAAACAACCCTAGGATCGACGTCTTTTTCATATGAGTCGACCCGACCACCCGACCCGGACTTATGAACCCGAAAGATCTCAGCCCTCAAAAACAGCCACTTATATGCTTGAATAGCAGGACACCTAGACCCTACAGTATTAAGACAGCTAAACATTCCACTATAAACACCCCCTCATTTATTGCTATAATGGTCAATTAACGAGATCAAACACCTACCTTTACACTAAAACTTCCTACCTAACGACCTATATATTTCAACCAAACTTGACCTATTAATCCAGAAAAATACTCGCCCGAGCTCTCATCTTTGGTCGACCTCTTGACCATCAATAAATGTACTAATTGTCATTTCTTGCAACATCAGGAAGAGCGACTAAGTGGTCAAATTTTGTATCTAGACTTGGTCCAACCATCCAACCAGACTCGAATAATTATGTGACTAGAATAGTTATTTATTGCTTTATTCATGTAAGAATGTATCAGCTATAGCTGGATGAAAATTGTGAATATTTGATGCACGACCACGTTGTGATAAGTTCAGTGTTTTCAAAATCTGATCGAATCAGCTAATCGGAGGTTAATCAAATTTGGTTGAAATTTAAATATTGATGGCCTTTTGAACCAGTCAAAAATCAGTTCAACCAGTGGTGGTCTGGTCGGTTAATTGCTGGTTCACTTATTTTTCCTTTTTCTTTTGGGAAAAATTAAAAATTAAAAAATAAAAAATATAAAAAAGAAAGAGTTATAAGTTGAAGATGATGACTAAAGATTTTGGACATATAGATTTTTGAAATATGAATTTATTTCCTTAATAATTTAATGAAGTAATGTTATATGTGAATGTTTACGTTTAATTTGTTGTTTTATTCTGTTTAATCTCTCTAAGATTGTGTTGAATATTTATTGTAAAAAAATTTATTTTTACTTGAATTTGAATTATGAAATAAACGATTACTTAAATTAATATTAAATATTATTTATTTATTTATTTATAGTTGACAAATTGTGAAATAATTTTTGTTTAAAGAACGTATTTGAAAATGAGTAAGAATTGAGATTTTTTTCAAATAATATTTTTTCTATATATTAAAATTTTTATTTTTTATTAATATTAAAATATTTTATATATTTATAAAATTAAATATGATTAATACTTTATTATGATGTCATACCAATCGAACCAATAATCAATTATTTTGTCAGTTCTTTGTCTAGTCTAATTTTGAGAACATTAGATAAGATTGAAATTTCCAAATTCTATATTTAGAAAATTTTGAACTCAAATCTTATTTATGTGCAAATACAAATATAATAGTATAACAATCTTTATTCATACCACTTTTAGTTCGAGACCATTATGGCGAGTGCTTTTTCACAAACAATTTTTTTTTTAAATAATCACCTCATTTGGGCAAAAAGTAACACCGGTAACAACGCATTATACACGTGGGAAAAGGAAGTGAGGATACGAGGGATTACATCGCTTTTTGTTATAATGAGGTCAACCTATATATTCAGCCTGCGTCCTTCATAACAATTAAATGTTACATCTTCTATTTTATATTATAAATATCAAGTACATAAAATATTTTTTAGACACAAGAACTTGAATCATATACACAGCTATCTAGAGAATTGAATATAAGATAAAATACTAATTAAAATAGAAATCCAAAATGTTTATTGATATTGATCTCTTACCTCAAGAGAGGTATTTAAGTATTAAAAGTTAAAGATCCCACCTAACTTTAAAAAATATAGGAGAAAATATTAAATACTGATGAGGATAAAAATTGTTTAAGGGATGTAGTGGGTTGAAATCTATCGACCACGCAATAGGTCGACTGGATTTTTGGGATGAAATCTGGGTTGAGTTCTACAACCAATTAGCAAACATTTGGGTAATTGAGGAGCCCTGGGCTAAGGCTAAGGCTAAGGCATTCTAATGTTCAAGTCAGTAAATCGACTAGATAGAGCAGCAAAGTAAGGGGCTTGGGATGAAATGTGCATACCTTCCTAGAGGTTGGTTGTGGGCTATTTATAATCTTCCAAAGAGGGTTGATATGTTTATGATGCCCCTATCACTTGAAATAGGTCATTTGTCATCATATAGGGACCTTTATGTCTTCTCTGATTTTTGTACTATTTCAGGTGGCTCCGCCTCCTGTTTCCCAAGATAAGGAGGTATACTGGGGGCATGCCAGCCTATTGCGACTATAAAAGGTGGTATGGGCAAGGGCATGCACCATTAATATGAAGGCATGCCACCTGACAAATTATTTAATGCGGTAAGAAAGCTATCGTCTTTCCTCAACCATAGTGGTCGAGGGGTTGGGCTGATGAGGAACATTGAGTCTGGTCGACGTCCCACTAAGGCATTGCCCTCACAAGTCTAGCCTAAGCCTTAGCGTGTCAACAGTAGTTGACCACAACCTGATCGAGTCTGGGAGGTTGTTAATATTTGCACATTATAACCTGAAGGTCCCAAGGACGAGTGCTAGTCGACTATCAGCTTGGCCCATGATGGATTAGGCCTATAGCTTACTGTTTAGGCCTGGGTTTATTGGGTCGTCCTAGATCATGAGTCCTCCACTTCCTAGTCCTGATCAAGATCTTTGACGTGAAGGAGTGGGAAGTAGCCATATTACGAGGTATTGGGAAATTGCTCGATGGGACTTCTAGTATTGGACCAGATTTTTTTGAAATTGACTAAAGTTTGGTGCATTTAATGCAATAGTTATGCTACATCAACTGAAGTGCCAAACGATGGCTATATAATAATTATGGCCATTTTGGTTACTGTGCTTTGATAGCTATAAATAGCTGTGGTGAAAAAATTCAATTTTACTTTTATAGCATTCCAAGAGGTCGATTGAGGCATTTTGCTAAGCTATCGAGCAAGTGCCTTCTACTTTAGAGCCCTGAGAAAAAGCCTTAGTCCTTCTACTCTTATCATGATCATATCATATTTATATAATATTGAGTATGTTTAATGAGAGAGCTAACCAGGGTAGTGATAGTGAGGCGATGACGTCGAACTAGATGTGGACTAAAAGGGAAGGTGTCTCAACTAGCAGGTTGAATAGTTCGTTGAGTGATAGCTCGACATTGAGTAACTCGAGTGATGAGCGCATTGTTGCAAGGGGTGAGGTGGGGCTAAGCCAACCACCTATTTTCTGAGGTCAACTGTTTACACCTAATCATTACAGCAAAATAGTATCTAAGATTACTCCCGTTGACCTCGTACTTATAAGATAGCATTACCATGTTCCCCCTAAGTATGAGTTGATCGTGCCTGGACCGTTTGACAGGATGCATCAACCCCCAGTTGGGTGTATAATTGTGTTTGAGGATGCCTTTAGGTGCAGTCTTAGGTTCCTCCTCGCTTAACCGTTAGTCGACCTGTTGAGGGATTTGCAAGTGTGTATAAGCTAATTGCTTCCTAATTGTTTCTCGACCATATATAGTTTTACCATTCTTATGTATATACACAACCAAC
This sequence comes from Jacaranda copaia, assembly GCA_014898725.1. Lineage (NCBI taxonomy): Eukaryota > Viridiplantae > Streptophyta > Magnoliopsida > Lamiales > Bignoniaceae > Jacaranda > Jacaranda copaia. The sequence continues at coordinate 983,623 of JACGDI010005775.1, forward strand.
TCGCTAGTTTTGCTAACTTTTTCAATCTTTTCCACCTCCTGATGTCTCAAAAGTTAGGGAGTATAAGGGAGTTGAGTTTTTACTACCTCACAACCCATCCTTAAAGAAAATTTTTGGTGACCCCGACTTCGTCCCATGGCCAGGAGTGGAAAAAAAATGTTATCTTTACATCCAGGGACCTATAGGTTTTGACATTCCTAGGGGATGGTATAGGGAGCATGTCAAGATGCCCAGGAATGAAATCCCAACTTAGCCCAACACCTTCATGTGAGACTTAGTGGAGTTCTAGCAAATGGAGGAATAAGGTTATATTGAAGAAAGGAACTTGGTCCTTGCGAGCTTATTGCTTGCCGACTTAGGGTTGCAAGTTGGCGATCAACTAGATAAGAGCTATAGTTTTTGTTACCAAATTGTATTTGTTTAACTGTATAGTTAAAGCTAATGCTCATTTGTTTTGTGCCGTTCCAGATCAACAAGAAATCATGAACTAGACAAGAGGTTAAACTTTGGCCCACGCCCAAAGGAATCAGGAACGGCTTCAAGGTGCAGCCGCTTGTTGAGGAGGTGCTACACGGGCGATCCAACAGCCGCATGCCGTGTTGCCTACACTAGCAGCTTCTTTGGCTAGACCTCTGGCTGTCGCGACTGCAAGTTTGTCTCCACAATGTAGGAGGGTGGCCACCGAGTAGGCTAGGCCAGCCCCAAAAAGGACAGTTGCTAATAAAGGCAAGGGCCTAGCCAGGTCATTTGGCCCCCCAACAAGCAAAAATATATTTTGTCGTCGGGACAGTGACAAATTATTCCAGTTGGTCGAGTTGCCATTAACTTGGTTTGGAACTAACATGGTTGTCCACAATTCCATATCAGTGATGATAGTGAGGTCGAGCGGTGTGCTGCCATTGAAAGTGATGGTGGTTAGTTTGTTCACCTCCGACCAACGGAAGATGATGGATATGACCTAGGGAGGCGTATTTTTTTTTGGAAAAATTAAAAATTAAAAATATAAAATATAAAAAAGAAAAATGTTATAAGTTGAAGATGATGACTAAAGATTTTGAATACATAATTTTTTGAAACATAATTTTATTTCCTTGAACATTTAATGAAGTAATAGTTATATATGAATGTTTATGTTTAATTTGTTGTTTTATTTTATTTAATCTCTCTAAGATTGTGTTGAATATTTATTGTAGAAAAGTTTATTTTTACTTGAATTTGAATCATAGAACAAACGATTACTTAAATTAATGTTAAACGTAATTTTTTTATTTATTTATCATTGACTAATTGTAAAATAATATTTTTTTAAAGAACATATTTAAAAATGAGTAAGAATTGAAAAATTTTCAAATAATATTTTTTCTATTTTATTAGAAGCTTTATTTCTTATTAATATTAAAATACGATACATATTTATAAAATTAAATATAATTATTACGTTATTATGGCATCATACCAATTGAACCAATAACCAATTGTGTTGCTAATTTTTTGTCCGATCTGATTTTGAAAACAATAAATAAGATTTAAATCCCTAAATTCTATATTTAGAAAATTATGGGCTCAAATCTTATTCGTGCGCAAATACAAATATAATAATATAGCAATCTTCATTCATACCCTTTTTAGTTTGAGACCGTTATGGCGTGTACTTTCTTACAAACAAATTTCCTTTCTTTTTTTCTTTTTTAAAATAATCACTTCATTTGTGCAAAAGGCATCAACGATAACAACGCATTGTACGCGTTGGAAAAGGAAGTCAGGATAGAGGAATTACATCGCTTATAGGTATAATGAGCTCAACAATATATTGAGTCTGCGTCCTTCATACCAATTAAATGTTGCATCTTCTATTTTATATTATATATAAATATTGAGTATATAAAATACATTTTAGAATACACATATCGACTTGAATCATATACACAGCTACATAGAGAGTAGAACATCAGATAAAATGCTAATTAAAATAGAAATCCAAAATGTTCATTGATATGGATCTCTTACCTCAAGAGTGGTATTCAAGTATTAAAAGTTAAATATCCCACCCAACTCTAAAAAATACTGAAGAAAATAATAAATACATTTATTATTCTTAATTAAATGTACGAAATGAGTACAACAAGGAACTATTTATAGAAAATTGAGATGAAGGTCCGATTCTCTTGGTCCAAACCTGTGGACAATTGGTCGAATAATGGCCCTCGCAATTGTATGTGAATCTTGGGTGTGGGTATACAAGTGTAAATATAAATTATAAAAAAAAAGGGTAAAACAAAAGTCCATTGGACCACAAACTATATGGATGATTTCTTGGATTTGACATAGAGCACACAATATTGAGACCTTACAATATGAGCAAAATCTATGCAATTATTTATATTCATGATAGTTCAATAATCCATACCTTGCAGGTTAATGAACGCATGAAGCAGCCCACAAATTGTTATCAAGTTAATGAAAAGAACACGCCGTAATCATTGTGGTCTCCGGAAAAATAGCTATCAAAGTTTCAGTGTCCAGAAAGATAACAAAAAAGAAACCTTAGTATGAGATGCAATCATCTTAAAAATTTGTAACAGCTCACGGCGTTAAATTGGGGACAAAGCTGTTCAACAATGGCAGGCACATTCAACATCAAGCACAGAGTACAGGCTACAGCAACTCACATGAGGCATTATCAACTCAACATCATTTTCATTTATCCAAAACCATTCAAAATTTTATTAGAAGACTGAGCTTAACAGAGCATTTTTGCAACATAAATCAGCATTCAAAGTTTATTTATGGAAGCATCATAAACAGGCGTTAAAAATTTTTAAACCTCGATGCAAAAAGAAATGGAAGTGAATCTATTAACAGCAGAAAACAAACAAGACATTATCTAGCTGTGGCTCACAAGATGAACCAGGTTGCGTCAATTTCATCAACATCCAGACAGTAATTTGGTTCCTCAGTGTCTGGTGCATCTACATTTTCACTGTCAGATTGCTTCCAATCAATCCTTGGATAAGATAAATGAGTTTGGTTTTTTTTCCCTCCCCTCCCAATAGAACCCAATCTCATGAGTCTCTATTAGGCACATCTCATTGTAATTTGATTCTCTAGAACTTGCAGGCACATCTCCCACCATCTTAACAAGACATTGTTTGAACTTTCAAGTGCAAAGATTATATGTGGCTGCAAAATTGCTCACATTAACAGCACCAAAAGATTTCGCTACACCTATGAACTCTGCTTAAGTACAGACAACCAAGGCTCCAGCTTAAGGTGCACAATGGCATAATTCAACAGAATCAGCATAATAATTACAATGAACCAACAACAGGACTTCATAAAGATCCAAACCTGATAAATACAGGACGATAACTGAAGAGAAGATCCCAGGTTGTGAAACCTTCTTTGAAATCCTTGCTGGTGTTCTGCAGCCTCATTCGACTACTCACTGTCCCAATAGTTTCTAAGCTGTGACATGTGCAACAGAAGCTCATCCCTGCCTAACCCCGTGACACTGCTAGTCATAATCCATGGAGGATGTTGCCGATAGTTTTCTCGGATCAGCTCTTGAAAATCTCTGATGTTCTCATTAGGCCTTTTCCCTTTGCCCCCTTTCATTTTATCACACTTTGTGAAAACAAACATCATGGGTATCTACGAGGGGAGAGAAACATGCATGCAAAGAATTGTAAGATGCAATGAACTTAGCTTTCACCAATTATCAAATTAAGAGTACAATATTTGAATCAAAATCAGCATACATTGTTTCGTCCAAGCCAATTCGCACAATCAAGGTCGATTTTCTGAGGTCGAACACTAGCATCAATCAAAAGTAAAACAGAGACCAAAGTTTCTCTGTTCAAAAAGTAGCCTTTAGTGAATGAAGACCAATCCATTCTAGCAGATTCAGGAGCATTAGCAAAACTGTAGAAGAAGGAAGCTGTATGAGATTCAAAACTCGGTTATTTGAAGGCAAATCGATATGCATAATCAAGGAATGAGAGGGAGAAATTGTCATCACAGAATGCATAAAGTAAATATAGCAACCTTATTCTAGCTAAACCATCATGCACCTCAAGAAAAACAGGAAGAAAGGTTTCAGCAATTCATTATGTTGTTTAATGAAAAGGATAATTTTGGAAAAAGTTATACCCTTAATTTGCCCAAAGAAACCCACAGGTAATTTTCCTGACAAAACATTTGACCATAGTAACAATAAATGCTTCTCACCTTTAATAATAATGCAGTTATATGTTTCTCTTGTTCTTAGAGATAAACCAGCTAAAATGGAATGCCATCAGGCTACATTTGTGATGAAACTCTATGTAAAATATGACATCTGCCACTGCACAGAAGCAATGTATTTTCTCATCCTAAGTTTATCACACAACTGAATGCATTTGGTGCATAAACAATACCCCCCAGTCCTCCCCCAATGTTGGCTTTCTTTTTCCCAAACTAATTTATTTTTCAACGTCAGCTACTCATCTAGTGATAATTGACTCTAGCATCCAGTTCCGCAGGATAATATTGAAAATTCCCAGCTTCCATTTGCCAATCTCTTCTCAGATGCATACACACTAAAGCAAATGCCAGTTAAATTTGGATCAATTTTGAAGCCAATAACAGGGCAGCTACCCCAACTCTTTGACATATTTCGGACATCCAATTTACCATTTATACTTTTAAGTCCAGAGAAAATGTCAACAATTAACTCTGATAAAAATCTACATCCACATGCACTACAAAGCCAAAAAAATTTCAACTGCTAAAAGCCAGAAGTTGCACCAAATAGCTATGTGGGACAATATCAAATGAGCCCCAGCCAGCCTCGCAACATATAGGAAGGAAGATAACTACAAAACTTATCACCTTTAAAGGTAAACAGAGAGAAACTAACAAAGGGAAATAAGAAATATAAAACTCCCTCCAAATGTAAACAGAAAGAAAATAATAGCTTACCCATAACCGGGCAAGTCCACAATGTACCAACTCTTATTAACCAAGAAGTGATTAATCAACTGAGTCTTCCCTGCAAAACATCCAATTGCACAAATTAATATCTTATCTCAATAAGAGTGGTAAAAATCTACAAACACAATGTAATAATCGAGACCTGGCTTTTTAGAAGTGAGAGCAACTTCTTTTTTGCGAGCCAAAAAGTTAATAAGAGAAGACTTGCCAACATTGGACCGGCCCAGCATAGCAAACTCAGGCCGGTCATCTTTGGGACAGTCCTTGGGCCGGTTACTGCTCTTCACGAAATCCACCTCTTTGATTTTCACGTCGCCGGCATAAGGCCCTATCACGATATTCGAGCCAGGCAGGACCATGTCTTCCGTAACATCATCTGGGTCAACTCCAGGCGGCACAAAGAGCACCGTCCGCACTAACTTGGTGGCTTCCGAAAGCGCCTCCGGACTTGGGGGCTTGGAGGCGGAGGTGCGGTGGGAGTTTGGCTTTTGAGAAATGGAAGCGCGAAATGGGAGGAGCGAAAATGGAAGGGTACTTTGAGGGTGAGGAGAAGGGAAGTTAAGCAGAGACGAAAAACTGGTATTCAATAGCCGAGACCTTAGGTGCAGTAGCATTTTTTGCTACGACTTGCGATAATCGAACTGTGAGTTAGTAGAAAACGAGCATGTACCAAGAAAATTGATTAGTAAAGGAGCTTCTATCTAAGCAAGATATTAAGGAAGTGACGGATAGCACGTTGAAAGGGAGACGGACGAGAAGGAGGATACCAGGAGAGGCGGATGAAAGTGGGGAAGAGTGGGGAAAGCAGATTGTGAGGGCTTGAGAAATTTTTGTTTGGCTCGTTATTTTCCTTTTAATTTGGTCGATTATCATTTTTTTTAACTGTTTTTGGGGAAATTATTTGATTTCTTTTGTTTATTATCTCACTCTTTTCTTTTTATTAAAAAAAATCACCAATTAATAAATACTAATAGTCCATAACTACTTAAATATTTGAATTCAATATTTCAAGATCACTAGTCTTTAACCACAAAATCTCAACACTCTTAGATATGAAATCTAATATAATATATATATAAAGTTAAATGCTATTTAATGAGGTTGAAAGTTGTTTTTACAAGATTGTGTAAGTGTTTGGGCTAATTCGGTTAGGGTGATCGAATGATTCAACTGAAAAATCTCGTCGGGCTGAGATCTGTAATTTATAGCAAATGTTAGACTAGTCGAGATGGTAGCCCTGGCGACGGCACTCCAATGCTCAAATTAATACTAGTCGAATAGGAAAATCGAGCAATAGAGTAAGAACGTATAGTGAAGAATAGCATACCCTGAAAGTGGCTGGCAACGGGGTATTTATAACTTTCTCCAGGTGGAGATATGTCTAAAATGCCCTTATCAAATGTAGAGGGCTTTTGTCCTTACATGTGGGCTATAAGTCATCTTCCATCTCTATACTATTCCAAGTGGTACCACCTCCTACTTTGCGGGACAGAATAGTACTCTGAAGCTGCGCCTCCTAATAGGAGTGGAGGTAGAGGTGGTACAAAGGTAGCATGCATTATTAATGCGGAGGCATGCTGCCTATTAGGGCATTAAATGCGATAGAAATATGATTTAATTCTGGGATGACCCTTTTGGTTGATCACGTGTCGACTACAGAAATGGTTGAAGTGAGTGGGCGGCTTGAAGCCTCCCGTTGAATACAATCAAGGACAACTCACTCAACTAGGAGGTTATGGTCAAGTGACTTGACCCAAGTTATTGCAAAGGCTATGGTCAACGGTCCAATTGGGCCTCAAATGCGAAGTGGGCCTAAAAGTGCATTATAAAGTCAATAGTTGTTAGGCTAGGCTTGCTGAACCATCCCATATCATGAGTCCCCCCCATTCACGGTCCTAATCAAGCTTGTCGATGAGAAGAAATAGGGAGTATATATGTGGCTAACTGACAATTTTGGACATTCGACCAGGGCTTTTGAATGCTCAACCAGGATTTGGTGCATTTAATGTATCTATTACATTAAGTCATACAAAGTGCCAGATGGCGACTGTGCAATTATTACCGTCGATTGAGTTCCCACATTCAAGTGCCTATAAATAGGTGTGGTGAAATTATTTATTTTACACTTTTACTATATTTGGTCTAATCGAGTTTCAAATTCATAGAGCCTTCTTTCTTTTCCACACTTTTATAGTTTTGTCAAGACCTTGTAAGTTTGACCTTCCAGCTTCAATTTTTCTTCAGTTGTTTGTTAAGCATGTCAAACACTTTGGATAGCAAGGCCACTAGGTCCTAGAGGGCACATTTTCATAAGGAGAGTAAGGGTAAGAGTACGTTTAGTAGCTCGTCGAGTTCAAGCTCAACCTCTAGCAACTTGGGTAACAAGAGGGCTATTATTGGGGGCAAAGCTAGCCCAAGTAAGGTGCCAACGTCATGTGGTCGACTTTTCACCCCTGATCATTACAATGAGATTGTTTCAAAGATTACCCTAGCTAATTTGGTACGCATTAGGGAGCTTTACCCAGTCCCTATCGAGTATGAACTCTTAGCTTTTGGTCCATAAGATAGGATACATTGACCTCCAAAGGGGTGTATTACCATTTTCGAGGAGGGGTTTAGATGTGAACTTAGGTTTTCCCTTGCGCCAGCTATGATTGACCTTCTAGGCGATTTGGAGGTCAGCATAATGCAGCTCCTTCCAAACTATTTTTTGACCATATATGGGTTTGTTGTGCTGACGCACTTGTTCTAACAGTTAGCTTCTTTCGCCAACTTCTCTAATTCCTTCCATCTCCCAATATCTCAGAAGTCAGGTAGCATTGAGGAATGCGGGTTCTATTACTTGATGGCGCTACCACGTTAAAAAGTTTTAGTAACCCTATCCTCATCTTACGACCGGGAGTGGAAAAAATATTTTCTTTATATTCAAAGGCCTGGGGGGTTTAATAAATCAAGGGGTTGGTGGAGGGGACATGTCGATATGCCGGGTAATCCGACCCCTAGCTAGCCAAACACCTTTATTTGGGATTTGGTCGAGTTTGGCCAAATAGAGGCCTCAGTTTTAATCGAGGAGAGGTATTTGGTGCGGCTGGCTTGTCGCCAGTCGAGCTGAACTTGCCTGCGGGTGTTCCACTACATAGTTTTCTATCGATTGTTATGATTCTATTTCATGTATCTATCTGCTTGAGTTTAATTTTTTTGCTTTTGCATTATCTTTTGTGTTGGCATATAGAGAAAAGATAATGAGTAGAGCAAGATAAGAGGTGATGGCCTACGCTCAAAGGAATGAGGAGCACTGTCAAGCCATGGTAGCTTGACAATATGAGGCTTTGACTGCAGCCTAGCACCCTTGATCGCAGTCCCAGCACTTCCTACCATGGAGTCGACCCTGAGCACATCTTCTGCTCGATTAACGGCGACAAGCAACCCCATTGATGGGGGCAAAAAGTAAATGGTCGAACATGGAGGTCTAGCTCTTAAGAGGCCATCGAGCGACAAGGGCAAAGAGAAAGCTCCTATTGGCTATGACCTATTCAGGAAACGCAGTTATAGGGTGCTGTTTCAACGGCCTCAGCTGCTGACGCCTAGGTTGAGGATAGAGCCAAACATGGTAATCTACAATTCGACCTCAATAATGACATCGGGGTCAATTAAGGCTGCAACACTCAAATGCATGGTGGTCGGGCTCTTTATGTCCAACTAGAGAAACTTCATGGATCTGAGCCAAGCTGGTGCACTCAAAGCTCTGGTGTACCACTGCAACATGGTATATGTATAGTCGATTTAATTTTCTCATCAAATGCTCTCTTTTTTTAGCCGATCATACTTTTCTAATAAATAACTTTTCCTTTTAGGTGAGCCAACTTGACTATCACTTCTACCGGAGGTTGGAGTTGGCTCTAATCAACTAAGACCACTACAAGAGAAAGGGGATATGGAAACCATGAAAGCGTAGCTCGAATCATCCCAGATTAGGATTGACCAGCTGAGTAAGGAGGTCGCAGATCTCCATGAGCAGCTCAATACAAAAGATTAGTAGCTAGTTGTGCCATCCAAGCGAAAAACTAAATAGATGAGCTACTGCAAAAGGCTAGACTGGATGCGTAGTAGAGTTACGACTCTGGTCAAACTACAGGGCGCAATGTTGCATTATAGAAGGCCCGAGCAGAAATCTTTAGGAATCTCCTACTGATTCAAAGGGAAACGGTGCAGAAATTCAGGCTTTGCTCAGCCTTTCAAGATATGAGCATAGTCTTTTCACTTGACGATCTGAGGATTGCATTTGATAAAGTTATCAAGCAACTTGAGTATTTGGGCTATACCTTTCAGGAAGAAGATAAGGACTATACCAGTCCTATCCTAGATGAGCAGCTGCAACCCTATCCCAAACTTGAAGAAACCGCTATCGAAAGGGGCGTTGCAGGAAATATTTTTGCTGAGTCCATGATTGCTGCTCAATAGAGATAGATGGAGATGTCGAGGAGGCTCACCGTCGTGGTGAAAGAGTTTGAGTTCACCAATGACTTTGCCTTTGAGATCCAAGATGGCTTGGTCGATGTAGGTGAATATATGTTGTGCTACGAGAATTTTTTGGTCGATAAGGTGGGGCCTTTTCGACCTATGCTTGTTACTTTTGCCCTTTGTGATAGAAAGGCCCGAGCAAAAGGTTGACAGCCTGGTTGTAGTCTCAATTCCATCGAGTGATGATCTTGATCAAGCCATTGAGAAAGACACTCAAGCTACTTAGGCTGAGGGTGCAGGTTCAAGCAATAACTAAATTTTTTGCCTCTATAGATTATGGTCACCCGGCATGGGCCATGTTGTACTCTTGTAATCGGTTTTTTTCTTAATGAAGTTCATACTTCAAGTTTGTAGCCAAAAAACTTCATTTAATGAAATATAACTGTTATTTTGATCGACATATAGCTGACTCTTCTATAATTTTCTTTGATTTGATCTAATAGTCTTGTCGATTATGAATGGTTGACAATTAAATTAATTAACATAAACCCCCCTAACAAACTTTGGGGTCAATTGAGGATACTAGTTTTGCAAAGAGATGATTGCTTTTGCTGAAACATATTCGTGTGTCTAACGTTTTGTTGTCAGATAGCCTTCGACTTTATAGTCGAAGTTCATGGTCATCGTTTATATGAATTCAATTATTTCGATCAAGATCTAGCTCGATTATGTGGTCAAAATGTGACCGACCATTTTTGGTAAAATATTATATGACTAAGCTTAGTTTGGTTGATTATAGTCGATTATAAGCGTTAAGAGGCCTTTAATTATTGGCATGAAGCCATTGTTTGGGTCAAATATGAATGTTCGGCTAGAAAGCCTTAGTTTGGCAGTTTGAAGTAGTTTCTTGGGTCGACTATGTGGTCGATTGAGGCTTGGGGTTCATATGCTTTAATTTAGCAGCTTGAAGTTGTTTCTTGGGTTAACTTGAAACTTAGGGCTCAAAAATCTTGATTTGGCAGCTTGAAGCTGCTTCTTGGGTTGACTTGAAACTTAGGGCTCAGAAACCTTGTTTAGCAGCTTGAAGCTGCTTCTTGGGTCGACTACGAGGTCAACTTGAAACTTAGGTTACACGAGATAGGTGACAGTGCTCGTGGTTATAGCATTACAACTAATGATAGTAGAGTTGTTAAAAACTTTATTCATTTCGAATAATACAAGGACTATTACAAAGCTTTTTTACATAGAACGTTTTTAAGTTAATGGCATTCCATGGATGAAGAAGTTCGTCACCATCAATGTTGGCCAGTCGATATGTATTGTGCTTTGACACCTTGACAACGGTATAGGGCCCCTCCCATTTTGGGTTCAGTTTGCCAACGTTCTTGGATATTTCCACCTTTTTGAGAACCAAGTCCCCGACCTTAAAATGGTGTGATCGGACCCCTTTATTGTAGTTCTGTACCATCTTTGATCTATAATATTGCATGGTGTTATATGCTTCTTGACTCTACTTATCTATTGTCTTTAGGTCAAGTTTTCTTTCAGATGTATTCTGATCTTGTTGAAGTGGATCACTCAAGTTATGTGTTGTATGAGTTCAAAGGGGATAATTGCTTTAGAACCACAAATCAAATTATAAAAGTTGTGACCTATAGTTGTAACGGGGGTGGTTCTATATATCCTAAACACTCTAGAGAGGTCGTCTGCCCAACTCAACCTGATCCCCTGTATTCTGGCTTTCATATGGTCGAGGATTGTTTTGTTCGTTATCTCTATTTAGCCATTAGACTGAGGGTTCTCTAGTAAGGTGAAGTGTTGGGTGATCCCCAAGGCTTTACACCAACTTCGCATGTTTCTACACTGAAACTGTGTCCCATTGTTTGAAATGAGGATTTTAGGGAGATCAAAATGGCAGATAATATTTTTCTAGATAAAACTTTTGATGGCCACATTAGTTATTCTTGGAATGGCTTCAGCCTCGATCCATTTGGTGAAATACTCGATTGCCACAATTATGAACTTTCTCTGACTCGTCGCCTTTAGCAAGGACCCTAGAATGTCAATCCCCCACTCGTTGAATGGCCAAGTGAACTAAACATTGATAATTGGCGCAACAGGTTGGTATAGGATGTTCAAGTGGGCTTAGTAGGATAGACACTTTCGAGCAAAGTTAATAGCAACTTTTAGCTAAGTGGGTTAAAAGTATCCGTATCTGATGATCTTATGAGCGAAGGATCTTCTGCCTGAATGTTCCTGCACATACTTGCGTGGATATCTTGTAACACCTCGTGAGCCTGGTAGGCATCCAAGCACCTCAAGGGTGGTCTAAAGATCAACCTTTTATAGAGCTGGCTGTGTTCATTGAGTGCAAAGTTGCTGACTTGTCCTTAAAGTCGGCGTGCCTCATTTTTATCTTCAAGAACTGTGTCATGACTCAGGTAGAGCTTTATTAGATCCTACTATGAATGAAATATCTCCTTGATGCTCCCCATAAAATTCTCTTTAAGGGTGCTTATTAAAGGTTTGTCGGTGATTAGAAAAGTTATTGTTCTGTCTCTTGTACCTATGGTCGAGCTGGCATATTTGTACAAGTCATCCACTCTCTCATTCTCTAATCAAGGTACCTAGCTAAGAGTGAGCATTTTGAATAACTATTGAGTCTTTTAACTTTTGCTAGATACTAGCTTATCATCGAGTCCTCAGTCTCAAAATTTTCTTCAACTTGTTTCATGACCAACTAGGAGTCTGTGATTGCTGCCAAGTGCTCGACCCCTCGATTAAGTGCCATCCTTATTCTAGTGAGGAAGGCTTCATACTCAATTTCATTGTTGGTGACTACATAATCAAGCTTGATTGTAAAGTCATATCTTTCATTGACGGGGAACAAAGAGCTACTCCTACGCCACTTCCTAACGTGGTCAATGATCCGTTGACATGCAAGGTCCAAAAAAGAAGGGGTTCACAACTCTTTTTAGGGAGATCGGCCCGTTCAATGATGAAGTCGGCTAAAACCTGTGCTTTAATGGCTATTCTAAGTTGAAAAGTAATGTCAAACTCTCTCAACTCAATGGCCTACTTTGTTAACCTCCCCAATATGTCTGGCTTTGAGAGTACTTGCTTCAACGGTTGGTTTGTCAGCACTATCATTGTATGAGACTGAAAGTGTGGTCATAGCTTTTGAGCTGTAGTGACTAGTGATAGGGTAAGCTTCTTGATCTCCATGTAGTTATGTCTTGGCCTTTGTAGTGCTTTGCTACAATAATAAATTGGTTGATGGTTTTCGTCTCTTCTCGAGACCAAAACTGAACTAATTGAGGCTTTGAAAACAGCCAAGCAAATGTGCAGTATCTTTCTGAGTTTTAGCTTGGCAAGTATGGGGAGTAAGGAAAAGTATTACTTCAATTCGACCAAGGCTCAATCACACTGTTTATTTCATTGGAAACCTAACTTCTTGGCATTCCTTAGTATCTTAAAGAAATGTAGGCTCTTGTTGACCAAATGGGTAATGAACCTGTCAAGGGTTATAATCCTCTTGATCAGTCATTGTACGTCTTTGACTGTTCGAGGTGGTGTAATGTTCAACATTACCTGAATTTTCTATAGATTGGCCTCAATGCCTCTTTAGTTGACCATGTAACCCAAGAATTTACCTTATAAAACCCCAAATCTATATTTATTTGGATTTAATGTCATGCCAAATGTTTGAAGCATGGCAAAGGTATGGTTGAGGTCGAGTAGGTGGTTTCAGCTCTCTCTATTTTGATGATCATGTCATCAACATAAACCTTTATGGATTTGTCAATCTCATTCTTGAACATAAAGTTAACTAGTCTCTGGTAGGTTGCACCTGTATTTTTTAGCCCAAACAACATGACTAAAAAGTAGTAAACTCTATTGGGGACTACAAAAAATGTCTTTTCCCTATCCTTGGGGGCCATGAATATCTAGTAATACCCTTGAAAGGCATTTATCATACTTAACAATTCACAACCAGCCATAGAATTTGATGAAGAATTATTACTAAAGGACCAAGATAATCCCAACATTAACTAAAACCCTAAAACAACCGCAAGATCTGTGTCTTTTTATATGGGTCAACCCACCACCCAACTTGAACCCATGTACCTGAAAGATCTCAGCCCTCAAATATAGCCACCTATATGCTCAAATAGCTGGACACCAGGACCCTACAGTATTAGGATAACTAAATCCTCTACTATAAATACCTCCTTATTTATTGTTATAAAGATCAATTAATGAGGTTTAACACTCACTTATATACAAAAACTTCCTACCTAATGACCTATACTATTGGACCTAGCTTAACCTATTAACCTAGAAAACACTCGCCCGAGCTCTCATCTTTGGTCAACCTCTCGATCATCAACAAAAATACTAATTATCATTTCTTGCGACATCAATAGACATCATTTGTGGGAAATCGAATTGAGTGTTTTGAGTCCTAGGTTAGTTTAGGTCATGGCAACAACACCTAGTAAGAACATAGAGACGCTAGGGATTCGAGCCAAATCAACTTCATTGCAGTACATACCTCCTACAGCCTAACCAGAACCAATGATAAGAATAACACGATCATAGTTGCAAACCCTTATTGAAGCAGTAACCAGTAAAGTGGTTGATGGAAGGTTAACAAGTTCTATTATGACACCATAGCCCCCTTCAAGAAAGCTGTTCCATGAGGAACCTCCTGCCCAAGATAGAAGAACTGAGGTGCTGGGATGTGATGGAGGCTCAGGGGAGGAAGAAAGCTATTTGAGCTACATAGATGAGGAAGCCATAAGCACTAGGCAAATAAGGGGATAAGGTCGAACGAAAGGCATTCCAAAAGCAAGGCTCCCATTGAAGTTCAAGAAATCAGTGACCAAGTGAAGCAGCTGAGTAAGAGATTGCATGAGATTAAGAAAAGAGAGCACCGGGGATCTACTTTACAAAAGAGAGGCTCTCTCTTTGGTGTGGAGATCTTGAGAGAGACAATACCAATGGGATTCAAAATACTAGAACTCCCAATGTATGAAGGAAATTCTAACCCACAAGAACACTTGACAGTATTTGAGCATGTGATGCAGTTGTATGAGTTATCAGATGCCATTAACTATAGGGTGTTCAGCACTACCCTATACGGCAGAGCACATACCAAGAACTATAGTAATATACAACCAGCTATGCAGGAAGTTCTTATACTACTTCGCTAGCAAGAAGAAATCTAAGAAACCAACAATGTACTTGTTCACCATAAAGCAGAAAGAAGATGAAACTATAAGGGTATTTATGAGCCAATTCAATAATGAGGTTTTGGAGGTTCCCAACCTCACTGTGGACATGATGGTTGGTATTTTGATTCATGGTCTCAGAAAGGGCCCGCTAGTGTAGACCTTGGCCAAGGAACCATTTCTTGATGTAGAGACCCTCATGGAGATAGTGGAGAGGTATGTGCATGAGGAGGATATGAACATCATGAAGAATGAAGAATAGTTGAAGGTCGTGACAGGAGCAAAATACAAAAGAAAGAGAAAATGGGTAAACCTCAATCTAAAAAAGACCATCAAAGGTCCCCACCTCAACCCAGATTCAATCATTATATGCCCCTACAAGCCACCAGAACTGAAGCTATGTTCGCTATTACCTCTTTAGACATCATAAGGTGGCCGACTAAGTAACGAGATACGCCTAGTAAGAAGAATTCAAAATAATATTGTGCTTTTCATCAAGATAAAGGGCACAATATAGAGAATTGCTAACATCTAAAGGATGAGATAGAAAGATTGATAAGGCATGGGTTTATGCAGCAATCACATACAGATACTCGGGGGGTAGTGGCAACACAAGGGTTGATCTCAAAGTCAATCGCACAGCCCATACAGAAGGTATAAACGTAGGAAACACCATGAAGTGAAGAAGGTTGAGAACAAGTCAATGCAGATAATCTCCCATGAAAAGGGGTGATAAACATAATAACCGGTGGACCCATGGGAGGAGATACACATAATGCATAAAAAAGGTATGCCTAGGTGGATCAAAGGAGTTCATCAGTTTACACCCTACAAAAGAAGACGAAGCCTATAACTCTTGACCATAATCACCTGGAAGAGGTGATACAATCCCATGATGATCCCATGGTAATAACAGTAGATATCATGAATTTTGTGATACAGAAAGTGTTGGTAGATAATGGTAACTCGGTGGATATCATATTTATAAACACATTAAAGAAGATGGACCTGGATGTAATGACCATCTGACTAATAAGTACTCCATTGGTAGGATTTAGGGGTGCAGAAATCGTGTGCCCTTGGGAACTATCGACCTCCCTACCTCTTTAGGAGCAGAGTACCTAGTGGGGGATTGCCCGTTTGCTTACAACATGGTATTGGGATGTCCTAGCCTTAATCATTTTTGGGTTGTGGTGTCAACCTACCACTTGAAAATGAAGTTTTCGACCAATGAAGAGATTGAGGAGGTGCATTGTGATCAAAAGACAGCACGGGTCTATTATAATGCCTCACTGACCAAGCCTAAGTCAGAGCTAAAAAAAGGGAAAGAGCATAAGGGTTGAAGAAGATCAACAATTGGAGCTGCCTATAAGTGTTGAACAGGAAGATGGTAAGAAAAGAAGAATGGAGCCCTTCAATCACAAACAGATAGAGCTCTGACCAGGAGACCCAAACCAAACCACAAGAATAGGTACACGCACAAACCCTCAATCTGAAATTTTGATAATAGAATTCTTAAGGGAGAATATGGATGTCTTTACATGGGGACTCATACATTTTAAGAGAATAGATTTGGAGGTCATAGTTCATAATTTGAATGTGAATCCCGATGCCCAACCTATTCAGCAAAAGAAGTGTAGTTTTGGGGTTGAAAGAAATAAGGTTATAGAATAGGAGGTTAGAAAATTGTTGACGGTGGGTTTTATTGTAGAAGTGTAGTGTACCAAATGGCTGTCCAATGTTGTAGTGGTCCCCAAAATAGGTGAGAGGTGGAGAATGTGTATAGATCACACCGATTTGAACAAAGCCTGCCCCAAAGATTCTTATTCTCTACCCTGAATAGATGCTTTGGTTCAATGGCAAGGTGTGCTCTATTAAGCATGATAGAGGCATATCAACGCTATCACCAAATACGCATGGCTCTTAAGGATATGTACAAAATTATTTTTGTGGTTGAGAGTGGGGTATATTGTTACCGAATGATGCCCTTTGGGTTAAAAAATGCAGGAGCAACATATCAGATGTTGGTGAATAAGATGTTCAGAGACTAAATAGGTCATACAATGGTGGTCTATGTACATGACATGTTCGTTAAAAGTACACGTGAGGAGAAGCATATAGACCACTTGAAAGAGGCCTTCAGTATCATGCAGCAATATAGTCTAAAATTGAATACAGCCAAGTGCACGTTCGGAGTCAAAGGTAGAAAATTTCTAGGATATATGGTTACCAAGAGAGGAATAAAGGCTAACCCAAAAAAGATAGAAGCCATTCTGAAAATGTCATCACCTAAGACTGCCAGAGAGGTACAATAATTGACAAGTTGGATGGTCGTATTGGGAAGATTTATAGTGAGGTTGGTAGAAATAGGCTTACCTTTCTTCAGAACTTTGAGAAATTTGAGAGAGTATATGTGAATAGAGGAATGCGAGTGAGCATTTAGAGATCTAAAAAAGTATCTCAGCTCCCCATCTTTATTAAAAAAGTCGCTCATGGGTGAAACATTGTACTTGTATCTCTTTGTGACTAAGAAGGTTGTTAGCTCGGTATTATCAAAATTCATTGGTAAGCACCATAAACCTATCTACTACATCAGTAAAGTATTGCATGGGGCAGAAAAAAGGTACAGCTAGATTGAGAGGTTTACATTGGCATCGGTCACAACTGCTAGAAAATTAAGACCTTATTTCCAAGCTTATCATATAGTAGTTCTGACCAACTAACCTTTAAGAGAGATATTGCATAAGCCAGACCTATCTGGAAGGTTAGTGAAATAGGCTATGGAATTGAGTGAGTTCTCAATAAAGTTTCAGAATAGAATAGCCATGAAGGCACAGGTGTTGGCTAATTTCCTTATAGACATAAAGGAAGAAATCACGGAGCTACCCCCAGAGGTCAATGCGTTAGTGATAGGCTGGTGGATGGTGCATGTCGACAAGTCATCAATGGCTCGAGAAGGAGGTTCTAGCATGTAGTTTCAAAATCCGCTGGGGGATGAACTGGACTTTACCTTGAAGTTGCAATTTCAGGTAACAAATAATGAGGCAGCATATAAAACTGTTGTTGCCGCTTTAAGAATGGAAAAGGAGATACAGATCAAGGATCTCATTATATACACAGACTCCTAACTCATAGCAAATCAATTTAATGGGATATATGGGGCGAAGGAGGAAACTATGAAGAAATACCTAGATAAGGTAAGAGATTTGGCAGGACAAATAGAAAGGGTGCAAATGGTGCAAATACTAAGATTTAAAAATGAACAAGTTGATTCCTTATCAAAGTTCACCAACATGATCAGTGGTCTAGGGACCAATAAGATAACAATAATCACAACATAAGAGTCAGCAATCTGCGACCAGAACACTACTGAGAAAAAAGTCATGGTTATGGAGTTGGGTAGCTAGGAGCGAGACAGGTAGAAAAAGAAAATCTTATGCTATCTGAAAGAGGGGATACTCCCAACAGATCTAGCAGTTGCAAAGAGAATTCTAAGGCAAGCATCAAAGTTCATAGTCTGGAAAGATGATTTGTACAAAAAATCATACAGTGGGCCGCTCCTAAGGTGCCTTAATATAGATCAAGTAGAATATGTTCTACAGGAGATACATGAGGGTAGTTGTGGAACCACTCAGGAGGTCGAACATTGGCTCAGAAGGTCATCAAGCAAGGATACTTTTGGCTTACATCGATTAAAGACGCTATTAAGTTTGCTAAGAAGTGTTGGGAGTGCCAGTTATATGCCAATTTGATACATAAGCCTGGTGCAGAACTCAAGCTAATCAAGGTTACATACCCTTTCAACATGTAAGGTATAGACATCATTGGGTCATTGCCCCCGATAAAGGGTTAGAAGAAGTTTGTTATTATAACAGTAGAGTACTTCAGCAAGTGGGTTGAAGTGGAGGCTATTGTCAAGATATCTGAATCGAAGGTCATGAATTTTCTATGGAGGAACATAGTATGTCATTTTGGCATACCTCAAATTCTCATTTCTTATAATGGTGCCCAATTTCAAGGAAAAAAGATTCTTAACTGGCGCAAAGAGATGAAGATACAACAAAATTTTAGACTAGTAGGGCACCCACAAGCAAATGGCCTAACTGAAAAGATAAATAAAACCGTCCTGGACAACTTGAAAAAGAGGTTGGATTGTACTAAAAGAGCATAGGTTAACAAATTGCTTGGAGTATTGTGAGCCTACCGAATGACACCCAGAGTTTCAACATAAGAGATATCATTTAATATAGTCTATGGGTCGGAGATAGTGATACCTGAAGAGATTGAACTAGAAACTCTCAAGGTGTTGGAGTTCAACCAAAAGGACAATGCTGCAGAGTGAGCTTTTGACCTGGACATTATACAGGAAGCTAGAAATGCAACAGTAAGGAGGATGATGCTGCAAAAAAGGTAAATGGGAATGAGCTAAAATAAGAAAGTGAGAGAAAGAAAAACAGAGGTTGGAGATTTAGTGCTGAAGAAAGTGGAAATATTCAGGTATGTTGGCAAGTTGGATCCCAATTGAGAAGGACCTTTCAAGGTATTGAAGGTGACAAAGAACGGAGCATATAGGTTACAGTCGCTTGATGGAAAGGAGCTTCCACGACCTTAGGGGATACAAAATTTAAGGAAGTTCTATGTTTGAAAATAGTATGTTGTATATAATTTTGAAAAATGTTACATCTGCTAGATGATTGTACATGTAAAATCACTGCACGTATATGTCATCGCTATTAGTTCTTTCTTTTTAGTAGGATTAAGATGATCGAGATGTCAAGATCTGAAAAAGGTCAGAAGGTCAAGCTTAACCTCAAAAATATGCAAACAACCCGAAAAGGTCAACCTAAAAAAGGTGCAATAAATAAAGACCTGAAAAAGGTCAAAAGATCAAGCTCGACCTGCAAAAGGTTGAAGAATGAGAACCTAAAAAAAGTGCAATAAATAAAGACCTGAAAAGGTCAAAAGATTGAGCTCGACCTGTGAAAGGTCAAAGAATGAGAACCCAAAAAAGGTCAATCTAAAAAAGGTGTAATATGAAAAAACCTAAAAAAGGTCAACCTGCAAAAGGTGTAATAAATAGGGACCTGAAAAAGGTCGAACGATCAAGCTTGAACTGCAAAAGGTTGAAGAATAAGAACCCAAAAAAGGTTAATCTAAAAAAGGTGCAATATGAAAAAACTTGCAAAAGGTCAACCTGAAAAAGGTTGAAAGGTTGAGCTCTCATAGGTGACAAAAACACGTCGACCATAATGTTTCAGCCTTAACTAACACAAAGGCCTAAGGAGTAGAAAAATTAACATTGTGATATGCGATACCTATCATCTATCATCACTTAGAAAAAGAAGTTAAATAAATCACAAGCGAAAGCAAGTCAAAAGTAAATTAAGCGATTAATAATGGAAGAAGCAAGTAGAGAAATAAACTTCATTTAGCATTTTATCTCAACGCCACAAAAGTTAGACCTCTTTATAATAAACATCATCTAGAGAGGTTGTTGCAGAAATAAAAGATGCAAAAGGATAAAAGCAATTTGACCGTTTACATGTATACCCTATCAAATGACTAGGTCGAAAATGCAAAACACTAAATGAAGATAAAATAGATAAAATAATGCCTTAAAGGTTTAATGTACGAAGGTCGGGACTTAGAGACTAGGTTTCGACGACCTAGGTGCCTCCCCTCTGGGGTTAGATAATTGTTCAAAGATGTACCCAAACTCTTCATTCGAAAGATTGGGGAAGGATACCTTGGGATAATCTTTGAAGTTTTCAATCTTGTTGGGGTCGAATAGGTCAATGTCGAAACTGTCTTTCAGACCACCCAAATTCTCGAGCTGATACTGGTACTTGAAAAAGTTGTCCAACCTTCAGTGCTAGCCCTCTAGGCAACTGTTAATGTGAAAACCTAAGATTACATGAAGTCTCAAACTCTAACATGATGGGCATCGTAGAGTTGATCCTGGAAAGAGGTCGATTGTTGGAACTCCTCGTGACCTCTCTTTTGTCTTTCTTCCAACTGAATCTCTCTTTCAATATTCAATTGACTAGAAAGGTCAGTAGATTGCTTCTCAGAGGATGCTAGATCCCTTTTTAATTGCTTGTCCTCCTTCTTAAATCTCTAATCTTTTGATCTTTCTCGACGGCGATATAGTCACAAGCAGTGACCTCGTCACTTAATTTGTCTAACTCTTAACGGACATCATCTATCTAAACTTCTGCGACCACACAACGATCTCAGAGAAAAGTGCATTGCATGGCCAATTAACGAGCAAAAGCAGCTATCTGCAAAGGTAACGCACATTATAAGATAGAATAATACAAATGGGGAAAGTTATGATGCGCTTAAAACTTACGTGCATCATTATGCGCCAGGTGCTCTTCCACAAAGTAATAGTGGGTGGACATTAGCATAGCCTGGTCGTTATTGTGAAGGTTATAGACCTACCTCCAACATCACTTGTCAACACAGAAAAGGTATTGATGGAAGGTCCAAGTAGGGTCGTATTATGGTAAGCAGCTAGATATAGTGTCTCTAATTTTTTAGATAGGCGGCGTGTTCCCTCCAAGGCCTCGTACTCACGGGAGGCATAGGTAGTGGAGGAACAGAGGTTGTCTGAATGGTGCCTGATTAGCTAGAAGACCTACCGGTACGACAACATTTTATCCAGATGGTGAGACCCTTAAATTGCATAGATCAACTTTCTAAGCTAGGTGACGAAGGGCCAGTACTGACCTTTCCTTTATGTATGTCTACACGAGCCCCTTTCTGCTCAACCTCTAAGGTCGAACTTTCATTGACGTGTGCTCCAATTTCCAAATTCACACCCACTAACTCTTCAGAGGTTAAAAGAACTACTTAAAGGGGTGTGGGGTCTAAAGGAGCCACCCCTGATCTGTGCAAAGAGATCGCATCAGTCAAAGTAAAGAGCATGTCTTCAGAAGTGTTGAAACGTCCTGAGCCTTCATCCGGCATGGTGGCAGAGGTTTTTTCTCCTCATTTATGCCTCCGAGCTGTGGTTGCCTCTACCTTTTTCTATTTCATAAGGTTTATAGTCATTGCTTTCAAGGCTATCATCTGTACAAAAAAGAAACAAGTAAGAATAAAGTTAGGAGGTATGAAGAATAAAAAGAAAAGAAAATACATTTACCAATCGTCCTCCTAGGTCGGAGCCTGGCGGACGAGGTTAGTGAGTTTAAGGGTCTCTTTGCTGAAAAGGGTTTTAAAATTAAACTACTGAGCAGTCAAGCACTTATCAATGAAACCCTCATCCCAAGAAGGTTCATCGTCAAAAGATAAGGTCGGCTTATCATCTCGCTACTCGCGAGGAATGTTCCATGGACTATAAGGAGGAGCTTTGATGTAAACCCGCTTGTGATGTCAAGAGCCAGTGGAGCTCAGGAGGTGGGTTAGAAAATTAAAACTCTGACATGCATTTACATAGTAAAAGCCCTCCTAAGTGAGTTGAGGGGTTGATATGAAAAAGATGCCAAAAATTGATAAAGGAAGGCTTGACGCCAAAATAGCGCATGATTATTATGAAGCTCAGAATATTATGAATGGAGTTTTGGACTAATTAGGTCGCACAAAGCCTAAGGGTCTTAATGATGTTGGCTAGAGGTTTGGATATTGGGAACCTTAGACAAGCGTCTAAGACAGGAATGCAGAAAGCTAGGCAGTTTGGGGGAGGCTGATACATCTTTTTACTAGCTTGGGGCATTATGATCTTGTAACTCTCCAGAATAAAGAATTTACTATGAAGGGAGGAAAAAAATTTGGCACTAACTTTACTAAGGGAATTAAGGTGGTTGTTATCGTCATTAGGATCTATGAAGAAATGACGAGGCAACCCAGCAGCATAACCAGATTGTTCAGAGCTCAAGAACAAAGAAGACAATAATGAGTTATCATTGTTCCTAGCTGACCTTGATAATGGGAAAAAAGAGAGAGAAAGGGAAGGCTAATTATTGGCTATCTCTAACAGCTATCGCAGTTAAATAAATGAAATAATAAATTAACAGATAACGACACAAAATTACATTTAATGGAAAGTAAAAAAAATGGTCATAAGGTCGCCACCTACTTACTATGGACTTAATGTTGGCCGGAGAGTTAAAGTTTTTCCAGTAGGAAGGTTGAAAGTTCGACTTCTAATTCACTGTTGGTCGGCGCTTATTGAGAGAGGTCGAGATGATTGATCTAGATGGACTAACTGAAAGTGGTAAAATGAAAGAAGGAAATGAAACCTAGAGCACCTATTTATAAGGATCACAACCTCGGAATGTGTGAAGAAGATCTAACGAATCTAGATAGGCGACTGTTGGGATCAATAGTTCAGATCAACTTCCTCATTTATGAATGCCACTCTTATAAATGAAAAAATTGTGGGGGAAATAATGAGGAATTATTATTAAAGGACCCAAATAACCCCAACATTAACCAAAACCCCAAAACAACCCCAAGATTAGCGTCTTTTTATATGGGTCGACCCGACCACCCGACTTGGACCCATGTACCTAAAAGATCTCAGCCCTTAAAGATGGCCACATGTATGCTTGAATAGCTGGACACCTGGACCCTACAGTATTAGGATAACTGAATCCTCCACTATAAATATCCACTCATTTATTGCTATAAAGATCAATTAATAAGGTCTAACACTCACCTATATACAAAAATTTCCTACCTAACAACCTATACTGTTAGACCTAGCTTGACTTATTAACCTAGAAAACACTCACCTAAGCTCTTATCTTTGGTCGACTTCTCGACCATCAATAAATATACTAATCGTCATTTCTTGCGACATCAGAATCCATTAATAAAACTATACGAGGTAGGGGATAAGGATTTTTATGGCATACTTTATTCAAATTAGTGAAATCTTTA
This sequence comes from Jacaranda copaia, assembly GCA_014898725.1. Lineage (NCBI taxonomy): Eukaryota > Viridiplantae > Streptophyta > Magnoliopsida > Lamiales > Bignoniaceae > Jacaranda > Jacaranda copaia. The sequence goes on from JACGDI010005775.1 coordinate 1,007,175, forward strand.
TACATGCACCATTTTTCCGCATTCTTGGGAATGAGTACAACATTACAAAGTCAAGATGGGTACTGAATTTCTATGATATAGCCTGTATCTAAGAGTTTTTTGACCTCCTCCGTGATGATCTGGCACCTCTTAGCATTGAAAGTTTTTATTCTCTACTTGATGGGCTTGTATGAGGAGTCCATGTTGAGGTGGTGGATGATTACACTAGGGTTAATTCCCTGGAGGTTGAATGCCTTTCAGGCAAAGACGCCAATGTTTCTCTGCAGGAAATCAATCATGAGATACTCCATGTAGTAGCCCATATCTATTCCAATCCTGGTGGTCTTGTTGGGGTTTCCAAGCTTTAGCTTGACCGTTTTGAACTCCACAGTGAGTTGTACTCTGGTGTCTTTCAACTTTCTCTTCTAACTGGCTTGGCCTTCCTCAAATTTTGCTATAGGGGTGTCCCCTGAGGTCTTTAATTATGATCGAGTCTTCTGCTCGTTTGACTCGATCAAAATTATATAACATCACCAAGCTTCCTTAATATTGCACAGCAGCTTGCCCATGCCTGCCGAAGTCGGGAACTTGATTTTCATATGATAAGTTAAGATAATGGCCTAGAAATCATTAAGAGCTGATCGAACAATTATGACATTGTAAGCAAATGGAACATCAAAGACCAGATAGTTTATCATGAGTGTTCTCCTGCGGGGTGCTTCCCCAAATGATGTAGAGAAGTTGATGGAACTTTCTAGTATGATTTTTGACTCCCTAAATCTGACCAAAGGTGTGAGCATGGGCTCAAATTTTAGTTGGCCTAGGTTTATCCTTTTTAGTATTGAGAGAAAAATGATATTAGTAGAACTGCCATTATCGACCAAAACTTTTCTTACATCAAGTTGGCGATCTCGACGAAGACCACCATGGGATAGTTAGCTTTATGGTCGATGTTCTTTCCCCTCAAGATGGGTAAGGTTGTCATCAGTGAAAGAGATAGGCTATGTACTAGTGGACAAATGGAATATTATTTCGACTGAAGAGGTTTTGGTTGATTCTAGCCTCCTCTGCATCGACCTCCTCACTAATTTTAAGTCCCCCCTAGTGGGATCTCACACAATCATGTCAATCACTCCTTGAATGAGTAGGCGGTAATCCTAGGCAAGTTTCTTTTCTCTATCCTATCTCTTCGAGCTAACCAACCTTTCTCTAAGGAGAGGCTGGTCAATTTTGTACCCTTTTGTCTAGGTGCATTCAGCCACATATTACTTGAGATGGTCTTGTCTAACAACCTCTTGATTTTGTCATGGAGATTGAAATAATTTTCTGTATCGTAGCCCTTTTACTTGTGAAAGTAGCAATATTTCTTTGATTTTTTTATTACCTCAGTCTCAATTAGCTTCCTCGATTTCTTGAGGAGGTTGTTGTGCTGGATTACGAATAGCATCTCTTTCCTCAGGAGGTTGAGTTAAGTGTAATCATAGAAGCGTTTGATTGGAGATCGACAACCCTCCTTCTGCTGTCAATCATCTTTCTCTTTATTTTTCTTTTTCTCGACCTTAGGGTTGTCGAATTTCAATCTATTCATCTCTTCCTAGGTCATATACCTTTCTTCCAGGTCGAGCAGCTTCTCCATCGACCTTAGCCTCTCCCACACCATTACGATCAATTAGGAAAAGAACAGCGATCAGCAATTCAATCTTGGAGTTGTCAATTTTCAACACCACTGTGTTGAATCTGGTAAAGAAGTCATAGAGGGACTTCTCCTTGTTCTGCTTCACAAAATAGAGATAGGTGTGGGGGAGCTTTGCTTTTTGCTAGCTAGTGAACCGATATAGGAACTTATTACATAGTTGGTCATAGGAGTATATCAACGCTGGCTCTAGTTTAACAAACCAATCCAGTGCAATGCCCTAAAATGTAGTAACCAACATCTTTGAGTATATGTATTTGTTATGTCCATGTAGTTGAATCATGTGCTCGAACTGTATAAGGTGCTCATTGGGATCAGTTAAGCTATCATATTACAGGAGTCTGGTTAGAACCTTTGCATCAAAGTTAATGCGCTCATCGATTATCTCTTAAATGAATGGCAACCCTCTTTCACGGTGAAACCTTTAGGGACCATTAAGGTTGGGAATCCTTTTCATGTTTCTCTTCTATATCTCGTCGAGATGTCTATCTAACTGTTGAACTTGGTGAGAAATTTCTTCCCACTTCTCCCAATCTGCCTGGGATATGTTTTGGTTGAACTGAGGCCTCACGTGCTTAGCCCTATTGCGCTGCGAGGCTCAAATAGGCCAAGCCGCATGATTTGGTAATTTAGCAACCTCTTCATGCTGGTTCGATCTCAAATGTTCAACCTTATTATACTGCTGAGCTTGATTAGGTCGAATGTAATGGTCAATGGAATCAATAATTTCTTCCCATGGCTTAGGTTGACCCTTTTCTTTGAGGAGGCGCCTGGAGCTAACTTCTCATTTGGTCAACGGGCGTTGGACTCTGGATGACCGTGACTGTCCCTAAGGGACTTTTCCTTTGGTGGTGGTGTTTGTGAGGTCACTAACAGCTGAAACAGGCACGATTACGTGCCAATTCAGCATGGAAAAAAGCTAAGCAAAAATTTGGGCAGAAATTTACTCACTAATTAGCTGCATTAGTTGGGGCATGGTCAGGATAACAACTTGCTCTGATGGGGTGCAGGTCCCAGGGTATGCAATTCTTGTTGAGGTTAAGGGAGAGAAGGAGACGATGTCCTTCTATTTTCCTCCCTCTCAGATACAACTCATTTGGTGTTCACTATTCTTTCGATTGTAGTCTCAAGTTTCCCATAGACGACACCAAAAATGATGAGTTGAAAGCTATTTTTACTGGATTGGGTAAGTGTTTGGACTAATTTAACCAGGGTGGTCGAATGATCCTATTGAAAAATCTCATCAGGTTGAGATCTACAATTACTAGCAAACGTTAGACTAGCCGAGGTACCCCTAGCTAAGGCACTCCAACGCTCAAATTAGTACTGGTCGAATAGAAAAATCGAGCAACAGAGTAAGAGTGTATAGTGAAGAATAGCATACCCTGAGAGTGGTTGGTAATGGGGTATTGATAGCCTTTTCTAGGTGGATGATATATTTAAGATGCCCCTATCAGGTGTAGAGGGCTTTTGTCCTTGCATGGGGGTTGTAGGTCATCTTCCATCCATGTACTATTTCAGGTGACGCCACTTCCTGCTTTTCGAGACAGAATAGTACTCTAGAGGCACTCCTCCTAACAAGAGTGGAGAGGTGGTACTGGGGTAGCATGCACCATTAATGCAGAGACATGCTGCCTATCAAGGCATTAAATGCAGTAGAGATATGATTCGTTGTTGGGATGACCCTTCTGGTCGACCACAAGTCAAACAGAGAAATGGTTGAAGTGAATGGGCAGCCTGAAGCCTTTTGTTGAATACGGTCGAAAATGACTCACTCGACTAAGAGGTTATGGTTGAGTGGCTCGGCCAAAGTCACTGCAAAGGTTATGGTCGACGACCCAACTGGGCCTCGAATGCAAAGTGGTCCTAGAAGTTCGCTATGGAGTCAATAGCTGTTGGGTTGGGCCAGCTAAAACATCCCATATCATTATTCAAACCTATTTTAAGAATATTTATTATGTAACAATAATGTGAATAAATTACTTTTATCTTTTTTGCCTTCTTAGCATTTTCCATATATAGTTCACTATATATTATGTGTTTTTTTTTTGTTTATAATTTGATATTTTAATTATTGAGACTTAGAACCTTCTCTGTAAAAGTTATTTTTCAATTGAATTTTTCAAAGCAATTTTATTACTTTTCATATGTTTAATATTTACATTTTTATGGATCTAATTATAATTTACATATTAACCAACTATATTTATATTATTGGTTCGAATTAGATTATAAACCATGTTATTAAGGTAACATATTTATTTCAAATAAAATGAAATGATGGCTAATTTATTTCAAAAATAATAATTTCAAGATTATATATGTTAAGAAATTTTAAAACATTACCAAGTATGGTACAATAGTTCTTGTCTTTAATCATTAAGAATTATTATGTATGTTTTGTTAATTTTGTAATTAACAAAAAACTCCTATTCCTCTCTCTCTCTCTCTCTCTCTCTCTCTCTCTCTCTCTCTCTCTCTCTAACAAATATTAAGTTATTATATAAATGGTTAATTTGAGTATGTAAATTTAGCTATTGATATATTTATGTTAAATATTTAAATTTTTATTTTATAAATTTATGCATTGAGTCTAGATAGAAGTCTTGACTTTTTTTATATAACTCTTTGTACGTTTAGTTTGAAAATTTTAGGTTAATTTAATATTTTCTAAAATTTATTTTTATCTCATAATTTGATATTTAAATTAAGTTAAGTTCCTTAATCTAAGCTCATAATCCCTACAAATAATATATACTAAAAAATAAATGAACAATTTATGCAATACGCTAATATTTAAAGGTATGAAAATATTTTTTTCTTTTTTCTTCATGTCTATAGGATCATTTACTTGGAGAGTTAAATTCTATTTCTTTTTAAATTATGCATGTATTTTGTAATTTTTATATGATCTACTAATATTAGTGGGTTTTTATATTTATGAGTCAGGTTAATTTACAAAAGGTTCAAAGTCTTGATATTGTGGTAAATTAAAATTTTATATTTATTTTTTGATTTTGGTCATTTTTTCCCACTTTTATCATATTACAGTTTTCCTTTATCCCTTATTTTTTTTAATTATTTTATTAGTTAGATGTGCCAAGAATATTTGCAATAAAGTTTTTGTTAGTTTTTATAAATTATTAATTTTGTTCAATATTTGTTGTATTTGTAATATTTAAGAAAAATATTAATATCTAAATTATGATTAATATATATTGAATCTAATAAAATTTTAAATTAAAATTATTACTCAATGCAACACAAGGGATCAATACTAGTTCTAAGTATAAGCCCCAACTCACGAAATATCCCATAATAATAAAGAATGTATGCATTTTTATAGGCGGAGGATGGAACTGCCAGAACAACTCATATTACAACAAAAGTTTAATATACATTAACTCGTGTTGAGAAATCCAATTTACTTATTCGAGATTTGGTTTATTTTCAAAGTCCAGTGTATAAATATTTAACTTATTTATATGAATGTATTATTTCATTTTTTATACCAATATAGGAAAGCATTATTAATGAATCTAGTATGATAATATAATTATCATTTCTCTTAAAAAAAGTTACAATCTTATCAAATGTATATTAGCAAATCAAAGCACATGTGAAACACGTAAAAGTTGTGATTAGGCATGTGAACGAGTTGAGTCGAGTCCGAATTTATCAGGCTCAAGTTTGACTCCTCTATTAATTTATGAGTTTATACTCAAGTTCAAGTTTGGTCAAGTCTACGCAGTCAAACTCAAGCTCAACTTCTTGGAATATACGAATGAGCCTTATTGACTTATCAATAAGGCTCATCATGGGAAAGCAGAAGAGCTCGATATATATAAGTTCGGATTACTTTGAGCTTATTTAAATTTAAAACAAAATTTATAATTATAAACTTTTCAAATAATTATGTTATTTTTCTAAAAATAAAAAATAAATTATTATTATTATATAGTTATAGGCCGTAATTATATACATATAATAAAAAAGCTCATTTAGGCTCGCGAGTGGCTCGACTTGCTTGCTTGATTGATGAGCCTGGACTCATCTCATCTTGAATTGAATGAGTTTTAATTGAATCAAACCCAAGCTATTTGCGATTCGTCTAATTTCATTTACATTCCTACTTGTGGATTTGAGATTAAGCATTTTTTGCTATCCTCCATATGAATAATTTGTTCATTTTGGGCTTGGTGAGAGAACCCAATTTGTATTAACTTTAAGCTCATCTACCCTTTTATGGGCTTCACAAATTAGAAATACTCCTCAATCCTTAATGATTTTCATTTTCTAACATTAAATACTGACAGTGTAAATCATCAATTTGGATCAACAAAATAATAATATGTTAAATGAAGTTCCAGTTCAACTATTGAATTTGGTTTCATTGTCTAAAACTTTGCCAATTGCCACCCAAATTCACCGCTTTGCATTTTCATAAAATAGTTTTTTCTGGGTTTTATTTGTCAAATTCTGCTTTTACCAAGTGATCAACTGTAGTGTAATTCCATTGATTAAGGGATTGAGTCAAAAAAATATTTTACATTACTTACATATAAAACTTGGGATAGAAAAGACTGCCCCTAATCCCTAATAGCCTATTCCTTTGTTATTGGATAGACTTCGCTTCTTTCATACATACTTATAACTTTTTGAAAGTAAACCAAGGATAAGTTGACTTGCTAAATTAATTGTAGTGTTAAGTTTTATTAATTTTTAAGTAATATATAAAATACATAATATATATATATATATATATATATATTATGCAGTTATAATATTACGGTGTAATTACAATTTAATTATAATTTGATTAACAATTGAATCAGTCCATTGTGAATTGACAAATTTTTCAATTTAATAAATGGTCCTAATTTTCAAACAATTGCTAGAAACAAGTTGACTTGCCAAATTAATTGTAGGACATATTTGGGCATATTCCATTTTTCAATCATAATTAATGAAGGAAAGAAAAATGGAGGAATGAATATATATATATATATATATAAAGGACAGTGTGTAGATGGTACTATAGAGGTCCAGGAAAATTAATTAGCAATAGGTGATGTAACAGCCATAATATGATATTTATTTTGAGAAGTCAATGACAATGAGATGAGCTTCTGCAATTAATGATGAGTTATGTACATCATAACCACTTGCCCTAGAAATTCCACTAAAATTTTGTTCCATAGCCAAGATCTTAATCAACAGATTGTAGTTTCTCATTATTCTCAAATCAGTTTAGTGGAAAAGATTAAGAAAACATACAAAAGTTATAGCTAGTTACATATATGAATTGATAATAATGTTATCATCACTAATCATATATATTGAATGACAATAAATTTCATTTTATCTTAATAATATTTTAATAATGAGAGAAATTAGTATATTAAATTGTAATTATTGATAAGCATGCACAGTGATAATTTAGTAATAACAAACATTATTTCTTACAAGATTCTTACTATTATTGTACGTGTGTTACTATTTTTTTAATAATAACTTAATTATAACTTTTTTTATCACCGTTGATAAAAATTATTATGGTGATAAAATAAATTTTTTTATAATTACTAATAATTTTTACTTTAGTACCGAATATATTGTTGCTATTTTTTCTAGCATGTCAAATAATAGTTTAAATTATCAATTTTATAAGGTCTTTTATTTTTTATTTTTAACTATATAAAAAGTTTTTAAATGAATATTTTATTACGGTTACATGTATTTAAATATATGAAGAGATGCATAAGAGGAAACAAAATTGAGCCCAAGATTCAAAATTCCAAAATAGGCCAAATTCCTAACAAGCAAACCAAAAGCTAAGGGAATGTTTGGTTATATATATATATATATATATTGTATGATTTTATTATGTGTTTTGGGAGAATAAATTATTGAAAAATGTGAAAGTTGTTTTTCAATATATTTATTTATGTTTTGGGAAAGACATTTTTTATTATAGCAGTCAAATTAATATTTTTTTTATTGAATTTTTGGGATTACAATGGAATTGAGTAATTTTTTAAATATTAGAATAATAATAAAATATATGATGTATATGATATATATATTGAAAAATGTGAGTTTTGGTGGGAAAATAAGAATATGTTTAGTTATATTTCCCCAAAACAATGTTTTTCTAGGGAAATATAACCAAACATTCCCCAAGGTTATGTTTGTTTTTATTTTTTTGGAGCATTTTCCATGAGGAAAATAAAATTGAGTATAATTTTGTATTTTTTTTAAACACTTAAAATCTTCACAAAATATCTCAAAATATCCCTCATCTCATTTCTCAAGACAAATCGTTATTACATATATATTCTCTAACACTACAATTACATATATAAGAAAATATCAGCTCAATTCTTATCCTACAAGTCAGATAAAAATATAATGATCTGCATATTAAAGTATAATTTTAGCCCCTCCTAAACTAAAAAACAAACATCCAATTTTACTCCAAAATAATTTCTACTCAATTCTCAAAATAAAAATAAACACAAACATACACATCACATTTCTTAATCTACCTGTCAAAATACTTTTTCCCAAAACACTCAAAATAAAATCAGACATAGCCTAGTATTTCAATTGGAGGAGAAGCCAGCTAGCTGCCAAATTAAGTTGAGAAGTTAAGCCTAAAACAAATCGTTGTGCATGCATTGAAATTCCAAGGATTATATGGTTAGTTACAACAACAGAAACAGCTGTGTATAGGAACCAAAACCATATGAATATATTTTAACATATTTCATCGCATATATTACCCTAAAGTTTTACAATGATTTTATTTCTGAACTCCAATTTAATTTAACTTTTACCTATCATTATACCATAATGATAGAAAACAAATACCAGAAAAAAAGAGAATAAAAAGAAGATCTAAAGAACTGCGCTTGGCTCCAAGGTGGAAAGTGTTCCCGGGCTCAGAAGAATAGAGGAACACCATGCAAGCGATGCAGGTGACAAGCTAAACCCAAGTGGACTAAGTGCCCCAAAAACATTATTATCAACTGATTTCTGGGGCTTTTCTGCTTCTTCTTCGCCCACAAAAGCAGCATCCAAATTCCCTGATAACGATGGCTCGATCGCCCAACGTCGATGCGGTGGAGAGAGACTGAGAGGGGGCGGCGCCACCTCTTGCAGCCGCGTCGGCTGGAACGCCGGCGCACTCGTAAGCTTCTGAACAGCATCCCTGAAGTCGACAGGATCCACTTTGTAGATTTTCGGTGGGGTTGGCGGCAAAGGTGCAATTGGTTTCTTGGTAATTATGTTCTTGGCCGGAAGCTTGCGGACGGAATGGAGCGCCGAACGGAAGGATGGCGCCGGCGGTTTCCCACTCCTAACTTCTTGCTGATATTGAGAAGGAAACTCAGATGAAGAAGTGCTAGAATATGAATAAGAGTCCATGATTATTAATTCTTTCTTCCTTAGTTTAATTACCAGAGCTGTTTTATGAGAAAGTGTGAAAAAAATCACGGGCTTTAGGTGCTGTATATATAGCGCATTGTAAACAATTTGCAGGAATTTCAATTCAACGCAGGAGGGAAAGAGAAAAATACCCTTGAAACAATAAGTTGGGAGACAAATTAATAATTTTAATTAGTTGGTCTTAAGCGTCGGCCTGCTGACCTTGCATTCTGGTACGCAAATTTGACCAAATAAAAAAAATACTATTACCTCAATTATTAGTGTCTCATTGATACCTGGATCTTAATCTAGCCGAAATTTAATCACTCTGGTTTGGTCATAAGTTGTAATAATCCAACACATTCATTGAGTGCAACCATAAAACAGATAGAGGTTTGATGTGGTCGAGAATTATCCGATAAGCAGCCGCCGGCCCTTCTTTAAACCCTATAGATAATTTAAGATAATATTATATATATTCCACCGATTTATTTATTTTGCCTATTTTTTGAGTTGATATATACAATACCAGAAAACTATGTATCTGTTACAGAAAAATTGTTACAAGAAAATTAATTTTGTAGTTGTAGCACAAAGTTCATAAAAAAAGTGATTCTTTTAATTTTACAAGCAATAAAAATTATTAATTGTCAATACTCAATACATTGCCTTATATGTTCCAAACACAATATATTAGTTATATATTATTTGTAGAAATATATATATATATATATATGCATGATCATTAATTATGAATTAATCGTAGTGAGAGTTCGCTATAAGAATATAGTATCTACTTTGAATTTGATTAGATTAATTTTATAATAAAAATTATAAATTTTTAACATCAGTTATGACCAATTCATTAACTATGTATTAGTTGTAGCAGGACTAACAACAAAAATATTTATTTTAAATTTGATCAAATCAATTTAATAAGTAAAATTATAAATTTTTAATATTTACTATGAAATTGCAAAATAAATGACGCTGTATTGTTTTGTATAGATGTTCTACAATCTCCAGTACCTTGGCTTGGGGGAAGACCAGGCAAGTTGTTAATCTGTTGTTGACATATGAATGAGGTACCCTAATGCATGATAAAGATAGAGCTGCAATGTTCGACATAAGTTTTGACAGCATTTTGTGGCTGCCAGCATTTGTTTTTGTCGTGGGCTCTTTTATAATTAGGTGGCGGCGCTAACGCCCCTTTGACTTCGGGGGGACTTGACATTCGTGTATTATCTTTATACGGAGATAAAATATAAAATAAAATAAAGAATTTAATATAGGATAAAGAAGTTGAACTTAATTTTTTTCTTGATCAAAAGAGCGTGCACTCATCCTAAATGGATTTTAAGAGATACATTAATTTTTCGGCTTGGATTTTGGATTTGAAAAATAAAAAATATTAAAAATAAATAAATAAATAAGATTGAGTTAAAATCAAATAGATATAATTTAAGTATAACAATCTAGAACTTTAGATACTAAACAAAGTATCCATAATAGAGAAATAATAGAAAACAATAAACGAGACATAATATCTGTAATAGTTTGGTAAACTTATATCTACTATCTAAATCACAAGATTTAAAATTTTTAACGTCCATTTTACTTAGCAAATTGTTTAGAACAAAGTACAATAATCGAGACCAACTTCTCAAAACCTAACCCACAAGCATTGGTAAGTACTCAACTAGCCTTCTAGAGATTGAGAAAGTTTGAACATAAGAGCGAATGGTTATACAATCTTTTAATCAAGAATAGTTCTCCTTGTTTTTCTTAGTTATGCTTTGATCCATAAATACTTGTGAGGAAGAGAATACATTGCCCATTGTTGATTTCCTTGATTTTGTTGGAATGAGGCTATCAATGAAGTTACCTTTTCTGGCGCTTATTTAACTCCTTAATAGGTACAATATTAAGATGCCATAAATAAGATATCATCCAAAAGGAAGTTTCCAAATTGCGGTAAACAGAACTTTTCTAAAATTTGCACTTAACAAAATCAATTTAACAGATATGAAATAGTGGAAAATAGGCATAAATAGGAATGGTCAAAACTCAAAACCAAATCAAAACCAAAGCTTGTATAAGTTAATATATGACTTACAACATGCAATGGCCATTTGTAATTACATTTAAAATGTTCTTTTTTAATATCTTAAGGTAAAATTTGTAATTTTGGTCATGTAATCAATTAGGGATAGTGGCGTTTTACATTTACCAAATATTAGGATCGACCAATTAAGATAATGTCTTTTAGTTTTTTATATTTTTTAATAAATTTAGCCGAAAATTATCGCTCAAAAAGGTTATGTATATACTATATAATCAGTACGCGAGTTTTAAATTGAGAATTTTTCAATTTGAGGGAGATATCACCGACACGTGCTCATGAATAAGCGATAGGATAAAAATGTTATTCTAATATAGATTCTAAAGTATCAACTTACTGGCACACAAACCCTAAATTTTTATCCTAGTTGGTTTTTTTTTTCTTTTTTTTTCTTTTTCTTTTTCTTTTTTTAATATATGCACATGTGCTTTGTGTGAAAAAAATAATAATAATAAGGTCACCCTCACTTATAGATAAAAATATGCTTACAAATCTAAATCTTCCCAAATAATACATAATCAAATTAAGTTTTACTGTTTTAGTTTAATTCAAATTAAATTGTAAATATTTTTCCTTTTTCTTCTCTTTCCAATAGTCATCGTCCATGGCTACGTTACATACCTCTTTATCTACAATTTAAATATAATCATCTATTTCATTTCTTGTTTTATTTTCTATAAATTTTATTTAATTAATATATCACATGTATATTAAATATTTTCTTACAAAAATAATTGATTGAGAATCAAATACACTTAACATAAATATAGTAAGTTGGAATAAAAGATAAAATAGAAAATAGAATAGAAAATGAAATAGAGGATTCAAAATATTGCTTCACATAGCTATGGTGCTGATGGCGAGTGTTGGAGGATTGGCTCTTAATTTTTTTTTTTATTTATTTTTTGCAAAAATATTACAAATGACGAAGTATTATTCTATTAACACAACAATATATTTCTATTCTTAAATCAAATAAATTTTTATTTTCAAGTCAAATAATCAAAGTATAGACTATACACAAAGCACATAAAGTGCACAATACGTTTATTACGGGCCGAACACAAAACCTTCATTTTAATAGAAGAGATGAATGCCACTTAAGCTACAATTTAGGAATAATGGAATTTGAACGCGGGTTAGCCTAAAGATTAAATAATCAATAATGTTTTTAAACATTTTGTAAAATTGGCTATTTAGCCCAAAAAAAAATTATAAATCACAGGTCAATAGTTAATGAAATTTGAGATGTCTTAGCTATATTTTTTATCCGTGAACTATGGTCTCCCACAATGTTAAAGTTTTATAATTTGGAGAAGACAGTAAGTTTTTTATGTTTGCATAAGCAATTAAGATTAATTGAGTTCAATTTTTTTCTTCCAAAGATTATCAAGATAAGGTCGGTTAATTGCAAAGTTGCAATTACCCCTATAAATTTGGAGAAAGTAACAGTTTAGTGGTTTGTAGTTATCAAGTTTCTCTTATTATATGGAATGTTTGTAGTTATCAAGTTTCTCTTATTATATGAAAGATCTTGTGTTCAACTAAAATGGATATTTTTGTGTGCACATTATATATATCTCTTGATTGTGGTCTTATGAAGTTTCTACAATATTTTCTGCCCACATGTCCACAAGGCGTGCTAATTTTTCCTTCAAATTTGAGAAATAAAAAACATTGAGATAATCATGACGTGCTAAAAATAAATTATTATTTTTTAAAAAAAAAGAAAAGAAGTTTCTTACTTATTTTAAAATTTTATCAAACTTTTTTAATTTTTACCATATTGAGTAGACATTTATCATTACCAACATCTTATAAACTAAAAAAACTTATTTTATCAAAATATTACAAGAATATCCTTTTAACATAAACTTTAGCATCTTAAGAGTTCTAAAAATATTTTAAAAAATGTAGGAGCTCATAAAATTTTTAATTAGATAAATTTACCAAATACTCCATAAATTTAAAAACTGTTAGTCATTGTAATTTTCCCATAATGTGAACAAATTAGAAAGGAAAAATATAAAAAATAAAATAAAAGAGAAAAAATAGAGAAAAAGACATAACGAAGACAAAGGGAGAGAGAACATGGGAAAATAGTGCAAGAAAAGGCTAAAAATAAAAGTGGATAAAAAATGGAAGACGAAAAGACAAAAGAGGTACAAGAAAAAATTTAGGAAAAAGGTACAGAAAAGAAAAGCAAAATAAATGGAAGAAAATGAAATAGGAGAAGAAAAGTGAAGAAAGGAAAAAATATTAAAAAGCAACAAAAGAATAAAATAGAGAAAATGGAAATAGGAGAAAAAAGGGTGAAAGAGCAAAATTCTTCATTGGCGGGAATTTTGCGAGTAACGGAATTTTGGTACCTTTTCCCTATCGCGGACAGCAATGAGGACAATCCCTGCCCCACGGGGTTCTGTCCCCCCTTAAATTATTAAAATATCTTTAATTATGTACATATATAAATATAATATTCTCATCATTTTTAATAATTTTTGAAATAATTATAACAATTTATTGTTAACCTACCATGACTCTAATTTTCTATTTTCTCATTCAAATCAACCCTAACATTCAACAACCTCCTCAGTTGTGAGTCGTTGCTTTGATATATGTCAAATTAATCATACAAGTGATTTTAATTTGTTTTAGAATTTTGAATATGTTGGATACTTGTACTGATATTGTAGACATAATTCGGCAGGTGCATTTTAAATTTAATTATATTGAAAAGTATGCTATGAAATTTACCAATTTCGTATATTATGAGATCAAAAAATAGCAATTTTCTCTTTCCTATGAACAAGAAAGAATTTGGACCTCCCGACCAAAACAAATCATTAGAAGTGTGCTTCGAATTTTTTTTATTTTTGAAACATGTTTCGTCTTTTACTGTATTTTATTTTATGTTCTTATACCAATTATACTAAATATTTTTTTTATAAAAATAATTAATTATAAATTAGATAATTTTATACATATTTATACATGAAATTAAAATGTATATGAAACAAAAATATATATATATATATTAGAATAGTAGATTTAAACTGTTAGAAATAATAAGCTGAAACTATTGATATGTAATGCCAAGGAGTCAGGCTTAACCACTCACATTTAAATCCCTAAAAAATATCTAAGAATGAGGTTTTGAATGTAATACCAATGCACGTTTAGATTTATGTCGTTGTATATATAACTTAAATCTAGGCATGCAAAATAATAATAACAATAATAGTAATAACTTTTGAATCATAATCTTGAGCAAACAGATAAATGGAATCAACTTAGAGGGCATTTGGGTGAGTTTATAATCAGTCCACAAAACATCTTATAAGATATTTGAAAGTTTATAAAATATCAAAATGTGTTTAGTAAATTTTTTTTAAAAAGAACTTCTAAACTTTTAAAATAAAATATTAAGAGCTTATAAGCTTTTTTTAAAAAAGCAAGAAATTCATAACTTATTTTAACATTTTAACATGCTCACTTAATTTTAATTATATTAGTTATAAAATTGTCATTACTAATATCTTATAAACTCCAAAATCTTATTTTATCTAAACACTTTAAAAACTTATTTTTAAAAAAAATAACCTTTTATAAGTTTTAAAAATATTTTATAATATGCAAAAACTTATAAGACCTTTTAATAAATTTAGCCACACTCTCTCTTAATATTGTAAATACATGGATAAAAAATATGGAGAAAAATATGGGCCGAAAACATGGAGTCTTTTTCATGGATCTCCACTTCGAATGTCTTAAAAAAAAAAGAATTGTTCTGATTTAAGAATTAATGAAATAAAGTATCAACAAAAAGAAAACCAGAAAAACCGGGCAATTTGTTTTACTTGGTCGTCGCTAATAAAATTTTTTCGTTATTATATTTTGCATTAACAATTATGACTTCATTTACACAAAGAAAAATTAAGGCTATGTTTGGACCTGAAGGTATCATATAAAAGGTAATAAATTAAAAGGTATAAAATTCTTCAACCCCCCGGCCCCGGCCCCCAAAAAAATAAGTATAAAACTACTTTTTTTATTTAATATTTGTCCATAATTACCCCCATTCTTACTGGGCTGTATCGAAAAGAACAGTACGGATATCAATATCAAGAAAGCCGATATGGGCCTATGGTGGGAGCAATTGCAGGTCTGCCCATCCAAATGCACCCACAACTACTAGCATATGTAATGCTTTTTCTTTAATTATTACAATATAAAATCACAAGTATTTATTTATTAATTTATTTTTTGTGAAAATATTTTTAATTATTTCACTTAATTTATTTGAACTCATGAAATAAAAATTATTTAAAAATGGCTTAATGTAACTTTAAAAAAGTAAATACGAATGAAATGAAGAGAACATTGGAGACATGATGAGATAAAATATTGGAAAAACACAATTATATTAATTTTATTATCGTTGAATTGAATTAATTTTGATAATATCTCAAAGAATGTATTAATTTTGATAATATCTCAAAGAATGTATTATGATAATGACTCTAACAATCTCCTACTTTATAAATAATATTATTGCGATCCTAACACTGTCAAAAGTCAAAATTGGACTTCCCACGGCATAATATTTAATCACAAACTCATGTCTCATGCCCAACATCATAAATTATTTCTAATTTTAATTCTCCATCCCATGTTTATTTCGAAACGCCATATAAATATATATTTACTTATTATTTATTATAATAATTTGATGCCACTTTGCTGATCCGACTCAAATTAATTAAAAAAAATTGAATTGAATTTATACTGACTATATTCTAATTGAGATCAATAAAACTAAATATAAACCAGAACTTTCCTGAGTGCTATTTGGCAATAAGCCTCACCAAACAATTATATATGCTAATGCTCTGTACTTTTATCAATCATGTAGGGTTGTATTTGATATAATAAAATAATTTCAAGATGTAAACACGTGGATAAATAAATTATGAAATAAAAAAATTAAAAAACTTGAATAGGTGCACCGATGTGGAATCGCAACTTTGTTGTTAGCCTAAAGCTACTAGATATAAGTTCTAAATTTAATCACAATTCCAAGATAAAAATTTATTTTCTCGCAGTGATTTTTCATTCTAAGTGTACAATTATAAAAGTACAAGAAATCAGTCCACAGTTATACTACCAAAACATTTAGAAATTCTTACAAGAGTGTAAAGAGTTTTGTTGTTATACTACCAAAACATTTAGAAATTCTTATGAGTGTAAAATGTTTTATCAACAAAACTCCTTGTGCCAAAGGAAAAAGAAATGGTCCTCTAAATAAATTAATATTATTTGAGCGTAAGGAAATATTTAGTAAACTAATAACTCATAATACATAATACAACGTTATTTGACCGTAAGAAAAATAATGTCATCCAATTACCCATAAAACATAATGGATTCGACGGTAAATAAGAAATATAATTATGTAAAACAAAACAATCAAATATTTATCAAATATCATGTATAAAAATCATACTAAAATTATTATAATAATTAAATCATAAATTTTAAATAAATAATAAATAAAAAAGATGTATAATATTTGAAACAAAATATTAAAAAATAATTTCCAACATTTAATAAAATTATACTTTTACAAAGTATACAATCAACCGTCATATTGATCTGGCTACTAGAGATGTTCATTGGATCAAATTTATCTAGTGGATTGACAATTCAAATCAAAACAATCTAATTAATTCGTGTTGGATCGAGTAGTCAAATTCAATATGATAAAACTCAATTAAAATCAATTACAATTGGTTCAGTTCTCAAATTTTATACTTACATAACCAAACCGACCCGATCCGATCCAATGAGCCTGATTAAAAATTAAAAAATAATTTCCTTTTAAAAAAAAACACTCTTTCAATCTTCCTACTTGTTTATGTATCCACTATCTTTAAATTTGGTTGAAGAAATTAAAGTTTAAAATTTAATTGAGATATAATGTTACATAAAAAGAATAAGGAGGAGGAGGGGGAGGAGGTGGGAAAAATTAAAAAAATAAAAATAAACAATTAGATTTGACTACTATTTGAATAAATTCAACTCTCAATTTAATTCGTATTCAAAAATTTAATCTCATAAATTTCAATCCAACTCAATCTAACTAAATTTAATTGATTTAAATTAAATTTTCATTCAAATTCAAATCAGCTCGACCCATGAGCACTCCCATCGACTGCGATTTTGAAATAGTCCGTACATGCGTTCATCAGCAGGGCCTTTTTCAAGCATATCTGCAATTCTGCATTGCGCATTACCCGCCATTTGGTGGTTGGCCCACGCAGGCAAGGCACCCAACCCCACACCCCTAGCGTGGCGTATCACTTACAAACTATGAGTATTGTGCTATACACCTCAATTAATCTAATGCAGTAGTGATCATCAAATATTAAATTAAAGCTTAATTAATCATAAGCATTGCCCCCACATTAATATAATATATCTATATATATTGATATAATAAGTACAAGTACAATGCCTACAATGCCTAAAATGCCCTTGGGTGGGAGTTGGTCAAATACATCTGACCTAACTCAATTAAACATGAATCGATTCACACGAACTTTGCATTCTCCCAATCGACTTTTAAGTATACAATTAATCTTATGTTAGTATTACGATATTCTTTTTATTATTACTATCATTAATTCAAGAATATTGAAAAAAAATTCACGATAAAAGTAATATTCACATTCTATTGTTGGTAGTATTCTCAAATTCTAGAGTTTTATGGATCAATTTGGCCTTATTCCAATAATTTTGATCTGAACTAATTAATATAAGAGGTGTTTAAATAAGTTTATAAGCTCCTTAAGATATTTTATAAAATATTTAAGAATTTATAAGATGCTAGAAAATGTTTGACAATATTTTTCAAAAATAAACTTATAAAATTCTAAAATAAGACATTAGAATTTTATAAACTCTTTTGAAAAAAAAATAAAGAGATCATAATTAATCTTTTTAAAATCTTTACAAACTCTTTTAAATTTAACCATTTTATTGGTAAAATTATCGTTGCTAACATCTTTATAACTATTTATTTAAAATAAAAAGTTAGATAGAATAACTTCAACCATTTTAACTAACAGTGAGAGAATGAGATCAAGGAACATACCAATAACTAGTAGGTTAAAAAATAGAGATGGATCGTAAGTCCAAGATTTTATTTTAAACACTTCAATAAATTATTTTAAAAATAAAATTAAAATTTTATATGTTCTA
This sequence comes from Jacaranda copaia, assembly GCA_014898725.1. NCBI lineage: Eukaryota > Viridiplantae > Streptophyta > Magnoliopsida > Lamiales > Bignoniaceae > Jacaranda > Jacaranda copaia. The sequence goes on from JACGDI010005775.1 coordinate 1,025,657, forward strand.
AAAATATCTTATAAAATTTAAAAACTTACAAAATATTTTAAATAAATTTAGCCAAATGTCCTCTTAATTTGAATTGCATTAAAGGATCAATTACTCCCTAACATCATCATCATCATCGTCACACATATATGTATATATATATATATGTATCTACATCATCCTCAAGGTCTGTCATCCATTCTGAATAAGATTATTATTTCATTCTTCCAGCCATGTTTTAGGTAGTTTCCAGTCATTTTCCCTCATTTTGTTTTTTATCTAAACCAAAAGTTAGCACTTGTAGATACTATAAAAAGTAACATCATTTCTGCGCGTTGATCATAAGCTAGCAGGAGCCAAAGGTTTTAATTTGCCCAGAATTAAAGAAATGAGCACCAAAAGGTTTCCCAAGGAGAGCAAATTCGTGAGATGCATGAAAGCACCCGTCAAAGTTCTGGCCCGAGCCCGAGATCTATACGTGCGGAGCCTGACAGGCTGCGCCGATCATGTACCCTACGCCGAAGCCATGGGCTGCCCACCACACCTCTCGAGTTTGCCGAGAAGTTTGAGTTCCAACTCATCGTATTCAAATCACAGTTATAGAGATGAGGACTTGAGGGAGCTCGTCAGGATTGCGTCCACACGCAGTCTCTCCGGAAAAGTAGAGGCTGAGCTCCTCCGGTCGAAAACATCGACCCCTCCGGGCGGGGGAGGCCAGGCGGGGGTGCCTCGAAGCCGCACGGTTGCCATTGGAAGAATAGACGAAGACGGGCCCTGTGAATTTGAAGGAGACGATGTCGGACGGACGCCGGAGATTTGGCCAAGGAGCAAAAGTTGTGCAGCTTCAATAAGAAGTAAAATGGTGTGAATTTACTATTTGAAAGATGGGAATAGTTAAATACCGAAGAACTTTCAGGGCTCCGTTTGATTTCCTCGTGAGTGTTTGGTTGTTTGCTTTGCTTTTATGTAAATATAATAAAATCCTAAAGTGTGAAGTTTAATGTGCCATTTTATTCACATATATTTGCTTTACTCTGTGTATTTTTTGAACAATTCAAAGAACAAATGTTGTGTTATGGTTTCTATTTGTGCTGTAGTTTTCACACAATTTGGTTTTGATGGTTTTTGCTCCACTCCACAGAAAAAGAAACAGTTCAGAAAGAAAAGGATCAATTAATTAATCGAACAACACTGTTTTTACATTTATATATTTGAGAACTGGATTTCAAATCAAGTATCTTAGTTCTCAATTGTTGATATTTGAAAGTTTTGTTGAATTCATTTGCCAAAAGTTCGCATTTTCAATAAGTTAAGTTAACTTATTCAAGGTTAATAGCAGACATGAATGTGTAACTACATATTATATCATATAGTTCCTATTTTTGAAAATAAATCAAAATCTTCTAAACACAATAATTGACGTAAGTGTTGCTTTTGCAAGTCTTACTATCTAAGATCTTTTAACTGAAATTCATAAATTCTCAATATTAGTAATCTCTCTTTAATTTGAATTACTAATATCATACACGTAACTATGATGATATATATTTATGAGATTGTGTTGTAATTTTTATTTGAATTAGTACTATCAGTATCACTTTTAGTCATTATAGTTACAAAAAAAGAAAGTAATCATTTAATACACCTTCAATTCTTTCTAATAGTATCAAGTTTTGTTTTATATGAAGAAGTTGAGAGGCCGAGTAATCTATTAGTCCAATAATATTATTCTCACATCTTAACAAACTTAAAGTGTGTATAGAATACATATAAGGGATTCAAGAGTTTTTAATTAAATAATATATAAATTACTTTTCTTATGTTACTTGTTGAAGTGATTTTTCACAAAAAATAAAATTTCTCATTGTGTGGTGTCGGTAAGACAACATATAATCTAATAAAGCATAACAAAACATTTCACATCTAACATGAATTTATTTAAAGTTTATAAGTACTGTCATCCTCTTATTTGACTAAATTTCCCACTTTATGTTCCGGTAAAATAATATTTGATTTAATCAAACATTTCATCTCTAATATGAATTTTAACATTATAAATACTATCATCCTCTTAGGTCTTATTTACTTCATGAGTTTAGGTGTGATATAATTCTATATACTATCTAAAATCATATTTACTTTGTTGGGTGTAGGCCCATAAAAAAAGTTAGGCCTAGTATGAAATTATTAAAATATGAGATGTGACATTCGATAAATTTGGTGGGATTTACTCATCTTATAGTATGGTAATGCACCAAAACTAAGTGTATGCCATAGCCACAAATAAACAATGAAGTTTCAACAAGCACATATTACATATATTCAATGAGCTAGGACCATTTTCAAATTGTTAAAAAAAAAAAGAACATATATATTTTTATTTATAGAGGGTATATATGTTAGTTATTTCAATATTTATCTTTTTATCATTCATTCAAATAAATAATTAATAAAAATATTAATTTTATCATTGATATTATTCCATAAAATAAATATATTATCTAAAATACAAAATTGTCTGAATTCTATTCTCTATCCTTCATTTATCTAATCACTCTACATTTTATATCACCAAATAAATGGATCCTTACTTTAGGATGGTATTGCCAACACGTGGACTAGGTGGCCATTTGTAATAATTTTAAGGTTAGATTTCATGATCAATATTTGCACTTCGCGGCATGGGACGGTGAAAATAAGGGGAAAAAACTAATAATAATTATATATCTCCAACATAACATGGTCCATGAAGAGGACAGGGTTGCATATTTTTCGTGCTTTTTTGTCAATTTTTTCGCGAAGTGTTAGATAAGAATCGCCATAATTTTATACTATATATGACGTCTTATTCATGCCGAGATGTCATCGCTAGTAGACCTATAACTATTCGGTATATAATTAAAAACTGTGCGCATGTCCGACGTGCCTTGTAGCTAGTAATCAGTTTGGTTTAATATTTTTGGTATATTTTAAAAAATATTTAGATTGGATTTTATTTTTAAGGGAGACACTTTTTTTTTTATAATAAATAGCCTTTGACATAAGTTTTTATTCATTAATGGTGCCATCTCAAATTTTTCCACACTTGGGCCACCTAATTGGTAAGGGTGTAACTCGAGTGGATTGAGTGGGTTCAAATTATATTGAGATATGGGTACAACATATCAAGTCCGAATCCAATCCGAGTCATTTAATCTCATGCTAAATTCAAAAAGCTCAATTCTAACTTAATCCACAAAAACTTGAGTTAGATTCGAGTTGACCTAATTTTCAATCATGCCACCTAATAACTTGATAAACCTAACTCGACTCAACTCAAACCAATCTGATCTATATATTCAATTTTTCATATTTATAAATTTCAATATTATAGTTAAGTAGATGTTTGATCTACCAATGAAATTTATAATTTTACATAATCATTAAGGTCTAAGAAAGTAAGAAATAAAATAACTTTAAAACTTATCATGTTTATAATTACTCCAAATACAAAATGTAAGAAACCATTGTTTAATAAACAATTTTAATGACAATTGTCAATGTAAAATTAACTACTAAATAGTAAAAATTAAAGTCCAAAGACAATTTTAATGACAACCATCAAATCCGAAATTTTTTTTACACCAATAGTTAGTTTGTTCCATTAATTCATAGCCCAAAAGTCCATAAATCTTCTTTTGATGTCTATTGGAGATTTTAAGATTTTTGAAACGTTGGATATAAAAATTTTCTTGTTTTAGATTATTGGATATAAATTTTTAAAATTTAAACTTTATTTTTAATTAGGCAATTATTTTTGGATTGGGTCAAATTGAATCAGGTTTACTGGTTTATTGGATCACCAGCTTGTTGTTTTTAGGTTTAGCTGGTTGATCCAAAACCAACCCAATCTCTCTCTCTCTCTCTCTCTCTCTCTCTAGGTCAGTTTTGGATCTGATCCAATTTGATCCAAGCCTCAAAATATTAAACCCAAACTTTTTTTTTTTCAAGGTGGGTCGTGATCAAGTTAGTGTTGAGTTTGATTTTGACACTCTTACTAATTTGTGAGCATACGCTTGTATTAGTAAATTATATAAATATTACTGTTATAATAACATAATAATTAAAAATATATATTTATAAAATAATGAATAATATAATTTAAATTTTGTATATCAATCTAATGGTTTCGAATTATTAAAATTTTGTAAAATATAAGAAAAATATTTGTTTTTCAAATAGATTTCAGAAAAACACAGGAAATGAAGCTTTCAAAGAATTGGACTCTTCAGTTTTTTAATGATTTCAAACTATTGATGAAATTGTCAATCTTTGCGCGAATTAAGGAGTAACCACCAATTGAGACGTCTGACCAAATTTATGATTTAATTCGGAAGTAGCATATCTGCTACCAAAATCTCAACTTCTCTAAGAAATTCATTCTTTCCTTCCACTCTGCACGCAGGGCAACAGAAGGATTTTTGGCTTGTTCAGCTAGAACAACTATAGATAGTTTTTCCCAAGAAAAAGATTGCCCAATTATCGGTGATGATGAAAGGTATTTAAAGTAGAGATTATCCAGATTTAAATTAAGATTGCGTCTACATTTAACGATTTGAGAATTTTTTTTTTATTTAAACACGCACATGAATAGTAGGAGCTCATTTGGACTGGAAACCTGAAAGTCCTGACCTCCTATATTGTGTGAGAGATTTATATCATTGGACCTCAAGTTACTTAAAAAAAATAATTACAGCAAGTTCGAGAATTAAATGTGCTGGACAAACAAAATGGATCAATCATATGGGCTGACCCAAGTCCATCAAACAACCCATTTCAACAAATGAGTATGGGAGTTAAAGTAGGTCTCTTACATGAAATGAAGAAACCACCCACAATCCCATCTTCCAGTATAACTTCCACTACTCAACCATAATATATTTTGATGTTTGGAATAAGGGTGTAGACGAGTTGAGCCAAGCTGAACCCGAATCTAGTAGACTCAAACTCAGCTCGTCTATTAATTCACGAGTTCGAACTCGAGTCGAACTTGATCGAGTCTAAATAGCCAAACTCAAGCTCATATATGTTTGGATTAACTCAAGCTCATTTAGACTTAAAGCAAATTCTATAATTATAAATTTTTTAAATAATTTGCTATATATTTTCCTAAGAATAAAAAAATCAAATTATTATCATCGTCATCATCATCATCATCATCTCTATAGATTTTATTATATGCACCTAGATTATAATTATAAATGTGTGTATATATATAATAAAAAAGCTTGTTTAACCTCGCGAGCTTTTCAAGTTGAATAGTATTGAGCTCGACTCGATTTATTTAATTGACGAGTCCGAACTCGGCTCGGTTTGGGCTCAAAAAGATTGAGCCAAATACGTGCTTTCATCGAGCCGAGCCCAAATCATTCGTGAATCGTATCATTTCATTTACACCCTAGTTTGGAATCAAAAAGAAAGCAGAAAAAAAGAGAAATCTCACATTTGAGTGTATGCAAAAGGTGTGTTAATGTGGGAACAATATATACGAAGATACATTTTTACAAGTTACATTTAAGTTGTGACATCAAAATTGCTTCATTTGCAAGTAATTTTGGACTAAAAACGGACAAGGAAAAACATCAAGAATGTTAGTAAAACAACCATCTAAAATGCAAGTATCTTGGTAAGCTTTTTTGTTTAAGCAAGTTTTACATAGATCCATGTGATATAAATTTTTCAAAATGATTTAAATTTATGATAAAAAAAATTTATTTGGATAAATTCATATAGTAGCCAATTTTTAATTCAGATCTAGCAAAATTATCATTATTGCATTGCTATTATGCATAAATGTAAACATAACAAGACGAACACAATACAACAAAGGTACAGCGACACGAAATTTTTAAAAAAATTTAATTACAACGCAAATGTTCAATGTTTATAATTTTTTTTATTGTAAAAGATAATGTATACGTACATTTAAGGAGAAAGTGACAAAGACATGTAAATGGAGTGCAAAGAAGAAAAAAATCGTATCAATTATTGTACTGGGGTTTATTGATGCAATTTGTATTCTGTTTAGTTGGATAAAAGAGATTTTTACTTTAATAAAAAATATTTAAAAAAGTGTTTTGAATGAGGCATTTTTTTTTCTCTCAAGTAATTTTAGAAAAAATTTAACTTTTAATTAATTTTTCAAATATTTGTGTACTTTTAAAAATATATGGAAAAGAAAATGTAACATGTCCAAAATGTATTATACATGTTTTTAAATGTGTGTCTATACGCCATCAAAATTGTGATTTTTTTAATTTTGTTCAATTTATAAATTAGGCAAATAGTATGTTGGACATGTGTCAGAAATATGTCATATTTGATACAATATTTAATATGTATTTAATACCACACATAATTTTTTTGAAATGTCGATATATTATAGTCACATTATTGATTAGGGCTAAATTCATTTTACCCCCTTTACACGAGATAAGTGTCAAATATCTTACTGAACTACTAAAACCTTCAAATACACCCCCCTGCCCTAAACTTCTTTGTCGTGAGAAAAATAACAGTTGTTTGATTGATATAGCACTAAAGTTATCTTTCTTTATGCACATGATGTAGGAAAATTTTATATCCAAAGTACCCTTGTAAGTTACTATATAATGTTTTAAGTTTTTTACTTCAATTTGTTACTTCATATTACAACCTAAAGCACCATCTAACTCCTAATCCAACAAAAAATATTAAACCATTACATTGTTTTTAAAAGAACATTAAGGGAGTGATTGGTTATTGATGAGATTAAAAGTTGTTTATAGTTAAAAGGGTAGTGTTTAGGCTAAATCGACCAGGGAGATCGAATGATCTAAGTGCAATGTTTCTCGAGATCTAAGATCTGCCTAGCCGAGGTGTTTCCGGCGAAAGCACTCCAACGCTCAAGTTAGTTCTGGTCAGAAGAGGATAATCAAACAGAATATTAAAAGCTTATAGTGTATTTGGCATTACTTGGAGCGTGGTTGGCTATAAGGTATTTATAGCCTTCTCTTGGTGTGTAGTATGTCAAAGGTGCCCCTATCAAATGTAGTGGGCTTTAGTCCTTGCCTAGGGGTTATAGTCATTCTAGATCCTGGTACTATTTTAGGTGGCATTATCTCCTATTTTTAGGATGAATAGTACTTTAGGTAGGCGTTTCCCCATCAAAGATGTGGCAAAACTATACCAGTTGTCACGCACCATTAATGTGGAGGTGTGCTACTTGTTAAAACATTAAATGCAGCGAGGGTATAAATCAGCACTGGCGTGAGCGTCCTGGTCGATTACAGTCAAACAAATAGGACGGTTGACTAAAGAGATGGTTGAATAGACTAAAAGACTTGAAGCTTCCTGTCAAATACAGTAGAGTATAACATGCCCAACTATATGGTTGTTGTTGACTGGTCTAGCCTATATGGGCCCAGAACTGATGTTAGGCTGTACATGTTGAGTGGGTCTACTATGGGCCTGTTGGACTATCCCATATCATGAGTCCCCCCTACTCAAAGTCCTAGTCGAGCCTATCGATGAGTAGGGACAGGGAGTAGATAATTGAATGGCAGTTACGGCGATTGCAGCAGTTATGCGCATTCGACCAGGGTTCTGTCATCTCAATTGGGGTTTTTTAATATACAACTAGGATTTTTGAATTCTCAACCAAGGTTTATGGTGATTTTTCTACATTTAATGCACCGGTTATTTCACAAAATATGAAGCGCGAGGAGGCGGGGTGCAATTATTACTGCCGCTTGAGTTTCTGCGCCCAGATGTCTATATGGTCGAAGTTCTCCAAATCTTTCTTGCGCTTAGAGTTTATAGGATATCTACTGTAATGTACTCTGCCCATTTGATCTTTTTTTCCTTCTCTTTTGCAAAAATGTCTAACAGTTCAGATAGAGCGGACACTAGGACCAAAGGCATAGTATTTCAAGGGGAAACTGGGGTTGAAAGTGCATCTAAAACAACCCGTGAGAGTGGTTTAGATAGCTCGAGTTCGAGCACAGAAAGGATTATGTCTGGGGGCGAAGCTGGCCCGAGTGATTTTCCTGCATCCTAGGGTTGATTATTTACACCAAACCATTATACCAAAATAATTTCCAAAATATCCCCCCGCTGACCTAGTGCAAATTAGGGAAATGTACCATATTCCAAAAGAATAAGAGTTATTGGTGCCAGGGGCTCGGGGTAAAATGCATCGACCTCTTAGGGGATGCATAATAATGTTCGAGGAAAGGTTGAGGTTTAGTCTTAGGTTTCCTCTTGCCTAAGCAATAGTCGACCTCCTGGTAGATTTAGAAGTTTGTATAACTTAACTGCTTTCTAACTGTTTTGTAACCATTTATAGTTTTGCTGTGTTGATGCATTTGTACAACCAACTTATCTCCTTTGCCAACTTTTCAAATTTATTCCATTTACCCATGTTGTGAAAGTCAGATAGTATAGAGGAGTTCGATTTCTATTACTTAACAGCTCAACCCCATCGAAAATTCTTAGTATCCCCTACTTCTTCATATAACCAAGAAT
>JACGDI010005775.1:1040631-1054297 GCA_014898725.1 Jacaranda copaia
AGGGGGAGGTAGAGATGTGGACCTTCTGTTCTCCTCCCTTATTTATGCAACTCTACATGTGTTCACCATTTTTCATTGCAATATCAAGTATTTCCCATAGATGGCGCTAAAATGATGAGGTTGAAAGTCGTTTATAGTGAAAAGGGTAGTGTTTAGGCTAATTTGACCAGAGAGGTCGAATGATCCAAGTACAATGTTTCTCAAGATTTGAGATCTGCAACAACAATACATATTAAACTAGTCGAGGCGCCCCGACAAAGACACTCCAACGCTCAAGTTAGTTTTGGTTGAAAGAGGCTGATTGAACAAAATATTGAGAGCTTGTAGTGTATTTGGGACCTGGAGCATGGTTGGCTATAAGGTATTTATAGCCTTCTCTTAGTATATAATATGTCGAAGGTGCCCCTATCAGGTATAGTAGGCTTTAGTCCTTACCAGAGTGTAAATGGTCATTTCAGATCCCGGTACTGTTTTAGGTGGCATCATCTTCTATTTTTTAGGATAAATAGTACTCTAGGTAGGCACCTCCTTGTCAAAAATTGTGACAAAGTTGGTGGTAGAGTTGGTAGCAGAGATTGTACCGGCTGTCATAAGTCATTAATGTGGAGGCATGCTGCTTGTCAGAACATTAAATACGGCGAGGGTATAAGTCAACATTGGCATGAGCGTCCTGGTTGACTACAGTTTAACAAACAAGACGATTGACCAAAGAGTTGGTTGAATAAGCTGAAAAGCTTGAAGTCTCCTGTCAAATATGGTCGAGTACAACATGCTCAACCATACGATTGTCATCGACTAGTCTAGCCCATCTGGGCCTAGACTTGATGTTGGGCCGTGCATATTAAGTGGGCCTACTATGGACTTATTGGGCTATCTCATATCAATTGTGTTTTCCTAAAACAAAATTATTTTGGGAAAATATAGCCAAACATACACTCATTCTCCCTCCAAAATATTAAAAATTATTTTTCCAAAATAGCCTCTCATATCCTCCATTATCACCAAAACTTCCCAATTTTCCAATATATATGTATGTACATATTATATATATAAATCATATATATTTTTTATTATTTTGGCAATAAAAAAATCACTCAATGTAGTTTCACTCCAAAAGTCCAACAAAAAGATTTGACTACTACGGTAAAAAAAAATTTCTTCCCCCATAACATAAACAAACATACCAAAATTCTTCAAAATTAATTTTTAACTATTCTCCAAAATATAATAGAAAATTTATTACATTTCTCAACACAACTTTCAAATTCTCCTATATCACTTTCAACATTCATTCTTCCAAAATACATAATAAAATCACACAAAAAACATAGCCAAATGTTTCCTAAACAACTTCATTCTAATACAGTATATATGGGACCAATGACGCTAGGACTACTTATGCGGAAAAAATACATTGGACCATTATATGTATATTTCGTAATCGTTTGTCTAAAATTTTCTAAATCTACATTTGTTTTGAGATATAAAAAATCTATATTAATATGAAGGGTTTTACTCTATTTCACTTATAATTTATCATTACTTTGGAAAACACTAATTGAATAAGTAAATTGAAAAAATCCCAAAATTCTAGGGTTTCATTATTTCTAGGTTGAAATACATTAATCGATTAACTTTAAACAACTCATTAAAAATCAATTCGCTTATTCTTCCATAGATAGGCACTATATCATTTAGTATTTACCATTAAATTTCTGTTGGATCTTTTTTAAAAATTTGGGATATTATTTTAGGTTTTTTTTTTGTGAGTGAGAAGAAAAGTAAGCTAAATATACATGTTTATTTTCAGTCTTATTTTTTTCTTTATACTAAGGACATATTTGTCTACACACACTCACACAGAAAAAAAAAATGCCATGTGTCCCAAGTTTTTATGTTATTTAATTATTTTTTAAGATTAAATCAATAATTTACTACATAATTTTAACATTATCAGACGTCAGCTATTTTATTAACGGTAAATGACTTTGAGGGAAGGATATTCGAAGGTTTTGATAGTATAAAAAAAAATATTTGACCTCAATGCTCCATCATTCAAGAGGATAAAATAAATTTAAGCCTATTGATTATTACATCCGACAACATTTGAAAAGAGATTGAAAGGACAAGTTAGGAAGAGAGCTGGCCGTTGAATTTGCTCGTCGCCCCACCTGCCCGATGTTCCACTTGTTCCTCAGTTAAAACTTAAAAAGATCTGCTTAGCTTGTCCGACTTTACTGTATATCTTGGATGGATCTAGGTAATCAATACAAATTCGATGGCAGTGTGTATGTTTATTACTTTATTACTTTATAAAAATAACATGTTCAACTATCTGTGTATTAATTAGTTTTAAGTAATAATTTCATTATCAATTGAAAGCTATTTTTCGATATAATTAATATCCCAATTTATGAATAGTCATTACTTACTTCTATATAAAATTTATCACTGGAAGAAAAAATAAAGGCATTAAATTACTTAATGCTTATTGAACAAAAAAGACAAAAGACAATTTTCATTTTACTAAAAAATAAAATTAAAAATCATTATTTTTTATTTTAAAATAAATAAATAAAACAAGAGAAAGCACGATCACGTGTCATAATTTCTTTCTTAATTTAAAATTTTGAGGAAAAAAAAAAAGAAAGTATTGATATGCTTATCCCTTTTTCATAAAAAAAATATAATAAATCAATAGAAACATTGAGAGAATCTACGTCTTATCAAAAAAACATAAAAACTTAATTTTTTTGATATTTTAATCATATTTTTTACACATGAATTATTTTTAAAATAAAATAAAATAAAAAGGCCCTAAGTCACTTGGACTTTTCTAACATCCTAATCACTTTGTTTGACCTATTATCATGTAGGCATTTCGTTAGCATTGATCTTCAAATGAACATATCACAACCATACATTTATGTTTATTTTAAAATAATTTAATTTTATTTAAATAATTTATTAATTATTTTGTATAGTCTTAAAATACTATTTTGTCATTCCTTCGAATTTTATTTATCTCACATTTAACCTTTAATTTATCCTTAATTTCATTAAATCATTCCTATTTTTAAATAATTTACTGAAAACATATTTAAAAATTTAATTATACAATAAGTAAAAAAGATGAAAAAATAAAATCTAAATCTAAATCCCACCCCTCTTTTCCTCCCCTCACCTACGCCGCCAAACCCAAGACCTCTACGCCCTTCCGCCCTTTACCCCAAACAAACCATGCCGCTGCTGTTTGGCCAATAGCAAGACTAAACAATCGCTGGCGTCGACCAACCAGCTGCCAATCGCCAAGGGATGGGTTGGGGGTGGGAGGGTGTGTGTATATATTATATTTATATATATATATATATTTATGTATTGAGTAATATATATTTAGATATATATAATAGACATAAATATATATAATTGATTATATATTCATATATATATATGTGTGTGTATTGATTTTTATATATTTAAACAAAAAGAAATGATGTGTTTGAATTCTATTAGTGCAATTTGTAAACTCGATTGTGCTAAAGTCTGAGAGCTGGAGCATTAGGTCTAGATCTACTTTAGTTGACCAAAAAGTTGGTTGGAAATGTGGTGATAAGAGTGGGTCGAGTCCTGCAATCAAGCAACTTGGCATGGCAAAAAATTCCTTAATTGCAGCGTCTCCACGGGGATCCCCGAATTTAGGTCCCCAAATTTGGAAAAATTTTCCCCACAGAGATGGAGATGGGGATGAAACTCTCCCCAAAGCTAATTCAGGGGCGAGGACGAGGATCATGTTTCCTGTCCTGTGGAGTCCCCACCCCGTCATATTAATTAAAATATATATATTATATTACATATATACAATATATTATAGTTTTTAATACTTTTTTAGTAATTTCATATAATTTATAAAAATTTATTAATTATGAAATATAAATTAATAAAATATATATTATATTTCATATATACTATTATATATATTATATTTTATATTACATATATTTCATATATACTATATATTATATTTTATATAATATATTTCATATATACTATTTTTTATATATACTATTTTTTTAATAATTTTATATAATTTATAAGAATTTATTAATTATGAAATATAGATTAATAACATATATTAATTGAGGTTTAGTTATTTTTTATTTTTTAGTTATTTTATGCACACATAAAAAATATTTCGGGGATCCTCGCGAGGATTTAGGGAACGGGGACAGGGGACAGGGTGGGGTTTGGGGATGGGGGCAGATGAGTAGCTCCCTACCCCATTCCCTTTGAGTGCTATCCCTACTAGCAACACGTGAGGCTAGCCGAGGAGGCCCTTAACTAAGGCACTTCAATGCTTAAGTCAGTATAATCGATTAGAATTTAGAGCGGCAAAGCGAGGGCCAAAGTTATAGTAAAAGTACCTCATGATACAGCTGCAATGGGGTATTTATAGTCTCAAGTGGGAGTTCAAAATGTCCATGGTACCCTTACTCTTATAGGAAGAACCTTTGTCCTTACATGAGGGTTTTTAGACCTTTTCCTTGTCTGGAACCTTTCTTCCAGGTGGTGCCCCTCTATCCTACTGGGATATGGTGGATATCTCCATATTTAATGCAAAGGCAAGCTGTCTATCAGTGTATTTAATGTGGCAGAGTGGCAGTTGAATGTATTTAATGCGGCAGCAATGGCTGGTGAGAAAAATAATCTCATCTTGTAGTCGACCTATTCTGGTCGAGATGTTTCCTTAGCTGCGAGTCTCTCCACCCACTCTGGTTGAATGCATGACCTTTTTAAGTTAATCTATTCTAGTCGGGATGTCTCTTCAGCCGCAGGTCTCTCATTTCACTCTGGTCGAATGCATGACCTCTTTTTCTAGTTGAGAAGTTTCCTTAGTTGTGGATCTCTCTGCCCACTCTAGTTGAATGCATGACCTCTTCTAGTCGAGATGACTCTCTAGCAACGTGCCTTTTGACCATAGCTTGGTTGAATGCATGACCTCTTTGGGTTGATCTTTTTTGGTCGAGATATCTCCCCAACCGTAGGTCTCTCCTCCTACTCTGGTTGTGGATCTCTCCACCCATTCTAGTCAAATGCATGATCTCTTCAGGTTGACCTATTCTGGTTGAGAAGCCTCCTCGGCTGTGGGTCTCTCTGCCCATTTTGGTTGAATGCATAACCTCTTCTGGTCGAGATGACTCTTTAGTAGTTGGCCTTTTAACCATAAGCTGATTGATTAAATAAAGATTGATAGTTTTATTAGTTGACTAGCCTAGTGTATTCTTGGGTATATGCTGGTTCTATTAGGCCTGTTGGGCTCGTCTTATTTTTCTATATTAGGAGTCCCCCTCACTCCAGAGTCCTAATCAAGCTTGTGATGAGAAGGAGTGAGGAGTAGCTAATTTTCTTCATTTTGTCAACTTTAAATTTTGAATTGTAGGTAGGGTTTTGATAAACTTATCATTATGTAGTTCGCTTAGTTTCTCATTTATAAATGAATCTCAGTTATGATGTAAGAGGTCGACCAAGTATAATGTTGATTTTATTGGTTTGAAACCAAGTTACAAGTGCATATTTTTCGAGAAGACTAGATGTCACACATCTTGAAATAGTCAAATTGAGATTAAGGAATCTCTTTTCTCACATAGAATTTCTTCAGGTTCATTGCATTCCATGGTCGACCTAAGAATTGAACAAAACTAATTTGATCATACAACTATAGGGTCAACTTAACCATTCTTTAGTAAGGAGGTCGACTTGATCATTCTTTAATAACTAATTCAAAACTAATTTGACCATATGACTACGGGGTCAACATGATCATTCTCTAGCTACATGGTCGACTTGATCATTCTCTAGCAATGAGGTCGACTGTGGGTCGACTTGATCATCCTTTAGCAATGGGGTCAACTTAATCATCCTTTAAAAATTGATTTAAAACCACTTTGATCATGCAACTATGGGGTCGACTTGATCATTCTTTAGTAACAAGGTCAACTACGAGGTTGAATTGATCATTCTTTAGCAATGAGGTTGATCACAGGGTCAAGTTGATCATTTATTAGAAACAAGGTCAACTTGATCATCCTTCAATCACTAATTCAAAATTAATTTGATCATGCGACTACAGGGTTGACTTGATCATTTTTTAGCAGCAAAGTCGACTAGAGGTAGAATTGATCATTCTTTAGCAAAAGGGTCAACCACAGGGTCCACTTGATCATTTATTAGCAATGAGGTTGATTGTGGGTCGACTTGATCATTCTTTAGCAATGGGATCGATTATGCGGTCGGCTTGATCATCCTTTAATAAATAACTTGAAACCACTTTGATCATGTGACTACAAGGTCGACTTGCTCATTCTTTAGTAATTGATTCAAAACCAATTTGATCATGCAACTACGGAATCGACTTGATCATTCTTTAACAACAGGGCTGACTACGGGGTCTCCTTAATCATTCTTTGGCAATGGGGTTGACTACGAGGTCAACTTGATCAGTTTTTAGCAACGAGATCGACTACAAAGTTGACTTCATCACCCTTTAGCAATGAGGTTGACTTGATCATTCTTTAGCAATGTGGTCAATCGCGTAGGAGGAAAACTTAAAATCTTCTGGCCTATTTCTTAGGTTACAAACATTGTTTCCCACAGACAATGCCAAATAATGGTGCTAAAGTGTGAGAGCTGGAGCTAGAGCATTGGGTCCAAACCTACTTTAGTTAATCAAAAAATTGGTTGGAAATGAATGTGTTGATAAGAGCGGGTCGAGTTATGCAATCAAGCAACACTTGTGAGGGTAGTTGAGAAGGCCCTTGGTTAACGCACTCTGATGCCTAAGTTAGTATAATCGACCAGAATTTAGAGTGGCAGAGAAAGGGCTGAAGTTATAATGAACATGCCTCATGACATACTTGCAATTGGGTATTCATAGGCCCAAGTAAGAGATCAAAATGTATATGGTTCCTTTGCTCTTACAGGGAAGACCTTTGTCCTTATATGAAGGTTTTTAAGCCTTTCCTTTATTTGGAACCTTTCTTCCAGGTCGTTCACCCCCCATCTTGCTAGGATATGGTGGAGATCTTTGCATTTAATGCAAAAGGAAGCTACTTGTCAGTGTATTTAATGTGGCAAAGTAGCAGTTGAATGCATTTAATATGATAGCGACTAGTGGAGAGAAAAACTGTCCCATCTCACAGGTTGACCTATTCGGGTTGAGATATCTCCTAGGTTGCGGGTCTTCCTATCCACTCTGGTCGAATGCATGACCTCTTTGGGTTAACCTATTTTGGTTGAGATGTCTCTCCAGTTGTGGGTCTCTTCTCCCACTCAGATCATCGATCCCTCTACCCATTTATGTTGAATGTATGACCTCTTCGGGTTGACCTATCCTGGTTGAGAAGTCCTCCTATCTGTAGATCTCTTTGCCCATTCTAGTTGAATGCATGTCCTCTTATAATCGAGATGACTCTTTGGCAATGGGCCTTTTGACCATAGCCTGGTCAAATGCATGACATCTTTGGGTCAACCTATTCTGGTCGAGATACCTCCCCAATCGTGGGTCTCTCCACCCACTCTGGTGAAATGCATGACCTCTTTGGGTTGACCTATTCTGGTTGAGAGTCTACTCGACTATGGGTCTCTCAGCCCACTCTGGTCAAATGCATGACCTTTTTTGGCTGAGGGACTTTCTGGCAGCGGGCATTTTGACTATAGCCTATTCGAATACATGTCCTCTTTGGGTTGACCTATTCTAGTTGAAATATCTCCCCCAGTCATAGGTCTCTCCTCCCACTCTGGTTGTAGGTCTCTTTGTCGACTTTGGTCGAATGCATAATCTTTTTAGGTCAATCTTTTCTAGTTGAGAAGTCTCCTTGACTGTGGGTCTCTCCACCTACTCTAGTAGAATGCATGACCTCTTCTGATCGAGATGACTCCCTGGTAGCTGGCCTTTTGACCATAGCTTGATCGATTGAATAAAGACTAATAGCCTTTATTAGTTCACTAGCCCAGTATATTCCTGGGTTTGGGCTAGTTTTATTGGGCCTATTAGGCACGTCTTATTTCCCCATATCAGGAGTCTTCCCCACTCCCAAGTCCTAATCGAGCTCGTGATGAGAAGGAGTAGGGAATAATTGATTTTATTTATTTTGTCAACCTTAAATTTTAAATTTTAGCTAGGGTTTTGATAAATTTATCACTTAGTCTTGATGTAAAATGTCGACCAAGTATAAGGTCTATTTTATTGGTTTGAAACCAAGTTACAAGTGTGCATTTTGCGAGAAGACTGGATCTCACGCGTCTTTAATTATTGAATTGATATTAAGAAATCTCTTTTCTCACATAGAATTCCTTCAGGTTCATTGCATTCCATGGTCGACCCAAGGACTGAACAAAACCAATTTAATCATATGACTATATGGTCAACTTGATCATTCTTTAGTAACGAGGTCGACTGTGGGGTTGACTTTATTATTCTTTAATAACTAATTCAAAACCAATTTGATCATATAACTATGGGGACAATTTGATCATCTTTTAGCAATGGGGTTAGACTTGATCATTCTTTAGCAATAGGGGCCACTTGATCATCCTTTAATAACTTATTCAAAACTACTTTGATCATGTGACTACGGGGTTGACTGGATTATTCTTTAATAACTCATTCAAAACTAATTTGATCATGTGACTATGGGGTCAACTTGATCATTCTTTAGCAATAGGTTTGACTATGAGGTTGAATTGATTATTCTTCAGTAACGAGGTCGACCATGGGTAAAGTTGATCATTCATTAGTAATGGGGTTGACTTGATCATCCTTTAATAATTAATTCAAACCAATTTGATAATGTAACTAAAGGGTTTATTTCATCATTCTTTAGCTATAGGGTCGACCACGGGATCGACTTGATGATTCTTTAGCAACAAGGTCGATTGTAGGTTGACTTGATCATTTTTTAGCAAAGGGTTCAACTACGGGGTCGGGTTGATCATTCTTTAGTAATTGATTCAAAACCACTTTGATCATGTGACTACGGGTTCGACCTAATCAGTCTTTAATAACTAATTCAAAACTAATTTGAACATACAACTATGGGTCGACTTGATCATTTTTTAGCAATAGAGTTGACTATGGGGTCAACTTGATCATTCTTTAGTAATGGGGTCAACTACAAAGTTAACTATAGGGTCGACTTGATCATTCTTTAGCAATATGGTCGACCCCATATAAGAAAGACTTAAAATCTTTTGGCCTTCTCTCTTTCAGAAATTTCTCACCTCATGTTTATAATTTCTCAAGTTACGGACTTTATTTCTCACAGACAATGCCAAATGATAGTGCTAAAGTCTGAGAGCTGGAGCATTAGGTCCAAACCTATTTTAGTTGACCAAAAAGTTGGTTGAAAATGAATGTGGTGATAAGAGCGGGTTAAGTTCTACAACCAAGCAACATGTGTGAGCAAGCCGAGAAAGCCCTTGGCTAACACACTCTGATGCCCAAGTGAGTTTAATCGACCATAATTTAGAGCAACAAAGCGAGGGCTAAAGTTATAATGAATGTACCACATGGCACAACTATAATAGGGTATTTATAGTCCTAAGTGAGAGATTAAAATGTCCATGGCACCCTTACTCTTGCTGGGAGGACCTTTGTCCTTACATGAGGGTTTTTAGGTCTTTACCTTATTGGGAACCCTTTCAGGTGGCCTACCCCCTATCTTGCTAGGATATGGTGGACATCTTTACATTTAATGCAAAGGCAAGGTTCTTATCAACGTACTTAATGTAGCAAAGTGGTGGTTGAATGCATTTAATGCGACGTGACTAATGGTGAGAGAAACCGTTTGGTCTTGCAAGTTGACCTATTCTGGTCAAAATGTCTCCTCAGCCATGGGTCTCTCCCTCCACTCTGGTTAAATGCATGACCTCTTTGAGTTGACTTATTTTGGTTGAGATGTCTCCCCTAGTTGTAGATCTTTCCCCCCACTCTGGTAAAATATATGAGCTTTTCGAGTCGATCTTTTCTAGTCGAGAAGTCCCCCCAGCTATAGGTCTCTCCACTTACTCTATTCAAATGCATGACAGTTTTCAATCGAGATGACTCTTTGGCAACTGGCCTTTTGACCATAACCATAACCTCTACAGGTTGACCTTTTTGGGTCTAGATGTTTACCCAGTTTTGGGTCTCTCCACCCACTTTGGTCGAATACATGACCTCTTTGGGTTGATCTATTCTTTTCGAGAAGTCTCCTTACTGTGGGTCTCTACACCCACTATGGTCGAATGCATAACCTTTTCTGGTTGAGACGACTCTCTAGTAGCTAGCCTTTTAATCATAGCCTGGTCGATTAAATACAGACCTATAGCCTTTATTGGTTGACTAGCCCAGTGTAGTTTTAGGTCTGGACTAGTTCTTTTGGGCATGTTGGGCTCATCTTACTTCCTCATATCAAGAGTGCCCTCTCAACTCCCGAGTCCTAATTGTGCTTACAATAAGAAGGAATAGGGAGTAGTTGATTTTTTTCATTTTGTCAACCTTAAATTTTGAATTTTAGCTAAGGTTTTGATAAATTTATCACTACATAGGTATCTTAGTTTCTCATTTATAAATGAAGCTTTGTCATGTTATAAAAGGTTGACCAAGTATAAGGTTGATTTTATTAGTTTCAAACCAAGTTACAAGTGCACATTTTCCAAGAAGACTGGATGTCATGCGTCTTGAAATAGTTGAATTGAGATTAAGGAATCTCTTTCCTCACATATAATTTCTTTAAGTTCATTGCATTTCATGGTTGACCCATGGACTAAACAAAACTAATTTGATCATACGACTATAGGGTCAACTTAATCATTCTTTAGCAGGTCAACTGTGGGGTTAACTTGACCATTCTTTAATAACTAATTTAAAACCAATTTGGTCATAAGACTATGGGGTCAACTTGATCATCTTTTAGCTATGGGGTCAACTTGATCATTCTTTAGCAATAAGGTCGATTGCGGGTCGACTTGATCATCCTTTAATAATTGATTCGAAACCACTTTGATCATATAACTATAGGGTCAACTCGATCATTCTTTAATAAATGATTCAAAACAAATTTGATCATGCAACTATGAGGTCAGCTTGATCGTTTTTTAGAAACTAGGTCGACTAGGAGGTCAAGTCGATCATGTTTTAGCAACGAGGTCGACTTGATCATCCTTTAATAATTAGTTCAAAACTAATTTGATCAAGTGACTATGGGGTTGACTTCATCATCTTTAGCAATAGGGTTGGCTACAAGGTTGAATTGATCTTTCTTTAGCAAAAGGGTCGACCACGAGGTCGACTTGATCATTCTTCAGCAACAAGGTCGACTGAAGGTCGACCTGATCATTCTTTTGCAATAGGATCGACTACATGGTCAGCTTGATCATCCTTCAATAATTATTCAAAACCAGTTTGATCATGCAACTATAGGGTCGACTTGATATTTAATAACTAATTCAAAACCACTTTGATCATGCGACTGCGAGGCTAACTTGATCATTCTTCAATAACTGATTTAAAACCAATTTGATCATGTGACTACGGGGTTGAATAGATCATTCTTTAGCAACAAAGTCAACTTAATCATTGTTTAGCAGCAGAGTCGACTACGAGGTCAACTTGATCATTTATTAGCAACGTGGTTGAACTTATAAGGGAAAGACATAAAATCTTTTGGCCTTCTCTATTTTAGAAATAGCTTGCCTTGTGTTTATGATTTCTCAGGTTACGGCCATGGTTTTCCACAGACGATGCCAAATGATGGTGCTAAAGTGTGAGAGTTGGAGCATTGGGTCAAGACCTACTTTAGTTGACCAGAAGATTGGTTGGAAATAAATATGGTGATGAGAATGGGTTGAGTTCTGCAATCAAGCAACACATGTGAGGGTAGCTGAGGAGGCCCTCGGCCAATGCACGCTGACACCCAAGTCAGTGTAATCGACCAAAATTTAAAGCAGTAGAGTGAACGTATCTTTTAGCACAGTTGCAATTGGGTGTTCATAATCCCAAGTGGGAGATCAAAATGTCCATTGTACTCTTACTTTTGCAAGGAGGACCTTTATCTTTATATGAGAGATATTTTAGGTCTTTTTCTTATATAGAACCCTCCTTCTAGGTGGTGCGCCCCCTATTCTGCATGGATTTGGAAGAGATCTCCATATTTAATGTGATGGCAAGCTGCCTATTAGTGTATTTAATGTGGTAGAGTGGCGATTGAATGCATTTAATGCAAGAGTGATTAGTGGCTAGAGAAATCGTCTTGTCTAGTCAAGATGTCTCCCCTATTGTAGGTCTCTCCACTCACTTTGATTGAATGCATGATCTCTTCAAGTTTACCTATTTTGGTCGAGATGTCTCTTCAATCGTGGGTCTCTCCGCCTACTCTGGTTGAATGCATGACCTCTTTCGATTGACCTATTCTGATTGAGAAGTCTCCCCAATTGTGGGTCTCTCTGCTACTTTGGTCAACTACAAGATCTCTTTGGGTCAAGATTACTCTCTAGCAACGGGCCTTTTGACTATAGCCATGACTTCTTTAGGTTGACCTATTCAAGTCGAGATGTATCTCCATTCGTGGGTATCTTTCCCCCACTCTGGTCATGGGTCTCTCTGCCTACTCTAGTTGAATGCATGACCTTTTCTAGTCATGATAACTCTCTGGCAATGGGCCTTTTGACCATAGTTTGGTCGAATGCATGACCTCTTCAGGTTGACCTATTCTGGTTGAGATGTCTCCCCCAGCCGTGGGTGTCTCCTCTCCTCCCACTCTAGTTGTGGGTCTCTCTGCCCACTTTGATCGAATGCATGACCTTTTTGGGTTGATCTTTTCTAGTCAAAAAATCTTCCTAATTGTTGGTCTCTCTGCCTACTTTGGTCGAATGCTTGACCTCTTCTAGTTGAGACGACTCTCTAGTAGCTAGCCTTTTGACCATAGCCTGGTCAATTGAATAAAGACCAATAGCCTTTATTGCTTGACTAGTCTAGTGTATTCTTAGGTCTGGGCCGATTCTATTGGGCTTATTGGGCTCATCTTACTTCCCCATATCAGGAATCCCCTCCACACCTGAGTCCTAATCAAGCTCGTGATGAGAAGGAGTAAGGAATAGCTGATTTTCTTCATTTTGTCAACCTTAAATTTTAAATTCCAGCTAGGGTTATGATACATTTATCATTATGTAGGTCGCTTAGTTTCTCATTTATAAATGAAGCTTTAGCCATAATGTAAGAGGTCAACCAAGTATAAAGTTGATTTTTTTTGTCTGAAACCAAATTACAAGTGCGCATTTTCTGAGAAGATTGAATCTCACGCATCTTTAAATAGTTGAATTGATATTAAGGAATCTCTTTTCTCACTTAGAATTTCATTAGGTTACATTCCATGGTCGACCCAAAGACTGAACCAAACCAATTAGATCATATGACTATAGGGTCAACTTGATCATTCTTTAGTAACGAGGTTGACTTGATCATTCTTTAATAACTAATACAAAACCAATTTGATCATACATCTATGGGGTCAACTTGATCATCTTTTAGCAACGGGGTCAACTTGACCACTCTTTAGCAATGAGGTTGATTGAGGGTCGACTTGATCATTCTTTAGCAGTGAGGTTGACTGAGGGTCGACTTGATCATTCT
>JACGDI010005775.1:1062084-1087131 GCA_014898725.1 Jacaranda copaia
GGCATTGGGCTACCCAATATTACTATTTTTTTTATTTTGTTTAAAAACATGAAATTTAGCATGTGAGAAAATTGGATAAAATAAGAGATCAAACAAATTTAGATGTTCGGGTTAAACAAACTAAAAGAATAATTATGGTATTTAACTTGAAAAAAGATCATTATTTTAAATTATCTTTGTTTTGTTTATTGAAATAAAATATCACTTGTCATAAAATAAAATTGTATACGACAATTAAAAAAAAATCATATGGTTAGGAGTATAGACAAGTCACCCTACAAATAAACATTAATCTGCCACAATTCTGAACTAGGTTCAAAATGACCCATCGCCCAAGAAACGACTTATATTGGAACTGAATGCAAATGATCTAATTCGTACAAATCTTAATCCGGATGAACCCAAATTAATTAATCTCAACTTATTTTACATTAATTTTTTGTTATCTCAATTATAATTATTTGACCAACTTATATTTCTGTCAATCAAATTAAGAGAGTGCGAATATTTATTAGTTTGATGAATTCATGATATTAAGTTTAAGTCATAATAGTCCCAAAATAAATAAATGTATTTATATAAGTTTCGCACTCAAATATTATTGTGTTTGTAATTAATTAAATTATTTCAAAAGAAATTGAAGCAACTTATGTGGTATGGCTTCTTGCTAGGACCTTCGAGTCAACGAGATTCATATATTAGTGCCATTATTCATCTAGAAAAGATTTTGGCAATAGCTCACAAGTACTTATGATGATTGTTAAGAAACATTTTGATTTGTAATAAATGTTTTTGTAGAAGCTCACAAGTACTTATGATGATTGTTAAGAAACATTTTGATTTGTAATAAATGTTTTGTAGATTTTTTTTCCTTGATTTTTGATGTTTAAAAAAAATGTTCTTAATATTTTATAATATGAATTACAAATTTAAAATTTACATATATTATTTTATTAATTTATATTTATATTTTAATTTTTTGTATTTATTTATACATGCATTCACGCACCTTAATTTATTTCTTTTTCACCTTTGCTCATTCGACTTTATGTATTGCCCAATATTAATTTCCTTATACATGTTTCATTTGTATATTACTTTTTTATTAAGAAAAATTTGCACAGAAAGTTGTGAAAATAAATTACAAGGCTAAGCCAAACCAACAAAAAAGAAGTTATAAGCAGAGTTTAGGTTGATTGAGCCTATATAAATTTAGGCCCCGTTTGATTGTATTCTCAAGTTTCATTTTCATATTTTTATACTATTTAAAAAATAAAGAATATTAATGTATATACATTTTCACTAAATATAATTTCACTTTTCTTCTAAATGTACATTTTTCAATAACTTACATATCTTTTCTCTCTATTTTTATTACTACTATTTTCTCTACCTACATAATCATTATTTTTTGAACAATCTATCTAAACATAAACTTATTTAGGATTTATTTTCTCTAATTAATTTTTCAAATTTTGAAAATAGTAAGTGATATGTAATACTCCAACAGACCCACCCCAATAAGCTATTGATTCCAGAGAGAATCTCCAAGCTCACTGAACATCTGAAGCCCAACTGCATTTCCAGACCCAGCTAGCTGGGTCACTCGACCACAGCCACCAATTCGAGTGAATTATTCTCGACCCTATCCAACGAGAAGCTTCAAGCCGCCTAGTCCGTTGGTCATCTCTCTAGTCGAACACCTTGTCTGGTTGATCACCATCAACTAGAGTGCTCACTCCAATGTTGAATCATATCCTTACTGTATTTAATACTCTGATGAGCAGCGTGTCTCCGCATTAATAGCCTGTGTCACCCCAATACTGCCTTTGCCACCAACTCTATCAAGAGGCACACCTCTAAAGTACTATTCATCTTGGAAAGTAAGAGATGATACCACTTGAAATAATATCGAGATTGGAGATGACCAACAACTCCCAAGCAAGGACAAGAGCCCTCTACACTTGATAGAGGCATCTTAGACATATCATCTATCTGGAGAAGATTATAAATACCTCATTGCCAGCTACCCTCCAGGTATGCCGTATATACTATATGATTTTACTCCATTGTTTGATTATCTCACTCGATCAATACTAACTTGAGCATTATAATGCCTTAGCTGGGGGCACTTTGGCTAGTTTAACATTTATTGTTGGTTGTAGATTTCAGCCCAAGAAGATCATATTGTTAGATCATTCGACCTCTCTAATTAAATTAGCCCAAATACTACCTAATTCACTGAAAACAACTTTCAACATCATCATTTGACGCCATATGTGGAAAACTTGATATTGTAATTGAAAAAATTGTAAACACCAAGAGAGCCGCATTCGAGAGGGAGGATGATAGAAGGACAGCATCCCCATCTTCCCCTCAACCCCAACAAAGTTCGCATGCCACGGGCTCCAGCGCCCCCACCGGAGCAAGTTGTAACGCTGACCATGCCTCAACTAATGCAACTTATAAGTGAACAAATCTCTGCCCAAATCTTTGCTCAACTTTCTGCAGCATTGAACAGGTACACAACTGTGCTAGCCTCAACTGACAGTGCAACTCTGCAACTACCGCCACCATAAGAGAGGTTCCCCTGGGACAGTCATGGTCACCAGGAGTCCAAGTGACCACTAGCTAAACTAAAAGCAAGCCTTAAGTGCCTCTAGGGAGAGAGAGGGCGACTCGAGCTAAAAAAAAAATTGCTGACTGCGTAGACCATTATGTTCAACCTAATTGAGCCTCGCAGTGTGATAGGGTTGAACATTTCAAACTAGACCAGTGTGAAGAAGTGGATGAATTAGCAAATCACACAAACTGGCCCATTTGAGCCCTATAGTGCAATAGGGCCAAGCGTGCGAGGCCTCATTTCGACCGAAATATTACCTAAGCTGATCAAAAAGAGTGGGAAGAAGTTTTCTACCAAGTGCAGCAACTAAACAGATGCCTCAACGAGATCTTGAGGAGAAACACTTAAAGGGTACCTAATTCAGAGGGCCCCCAAAGGTCTCATCAAGAGAGAGACTCATCATTTATTCAGGAGATTATCGATAAGCGCATTGCCATCGATGCTAAGGTCCCTACAAGACTACCACAATCTGATGGCTCAACTAATCCCAATGAGCACTTGATGTAGTTCGAACATATGATGCAACTGCACGAGCATAATGAGTATACCCAAGCAAAAATGTTACTGACCAATTTTTAGAGTATAGCACTCGATTGGTTTGTTAAATTGGAACCCTCATTGATATACTCCTACGACCAGCTCTGTGATAATTTCTTGCACCAATTTGCCAGTCGACAAAAAGTGAAGCTCCCCCATACCCATCTCCACACTGTTAAGCAGAACGAAAGGGAATCCCTTCATAACTTTTTTACAAAGTTCAACACAGAAGTTTTGAAGATCAACAACCCCAAGATCAAGTTCCTAATTGACATGCTGTTCTTAGGGCTCAAACATAAAGAATACGCCAATGCTTTGAGATGAAAGTACCCACAATCGATGGACGAATTGCTCGACCTGGCAGAGAGATACATGACCCAGGAGAAGATGAACAGATTGAAGTTCAAAAATCCTAAGGTTAATAAAAAGAAAAATAAGGAAAGAGACAATCAGAAACAAAAGGAGAGAGGTCTATCTCCAATAAAGCGCTTCCATGACTATACTCCGTTGAACATCCAGAGGAGAGAGGTCCTATTTGCAATCTAGCATGAGAATCTCCTCAAGAAACTAGGAAAGCTAACGGAAATTGAAGCAATAAAAAAATCAAAGAAATATTGTCACTTTCATAAATAAATGAGGCATAACACAGATGATTACTTCAATCTCCAGGATGAAATTGAGAGGCTCATTAGGTGGGGCCATCTCAAAAAGTATGTGGCTAATGACGCACAAGCTGAAGGTGGCAAAATCGATCAGACTCTCTATAGAGAAAGATTAGTTAGCCCGAGGAGAGAGGATAAAGGAAAAAAAACCCACCCAGGATGATCGCCCACCCATTCGAGGTGTGATCCACATGATTATAAGAGGTCCCACTGGGGGGCTCAAAGTCATCAGAGAGGCTAAAGTCAACCAAAACCTCTCCGATCAAAACAGCATTCCATTTATCCATAAGTGCAGAACCTCTCTTTCATTGACAATGACCTTGCCTACCTCGAAGAAAAAATATCAATCATAAAACTGATTATCCTATGGTAGTCTTCATTGAGATTGCTAACTTTGAAATTAAAAAAGTTATGGTCAATAATGACAGCTCGGCCAATATCATATTTCTCTCGACGTTGAAAAGGATAAACTTAGGCCAACTGAAATTTAAACCCATGCACACACCTCTGATCAATTTTAGGGGGTCGAAAATCATTTAAAAAGGTTCCATCAACCTCTATACATTATTTGAGGAGGTACCCCGAAGAAGGACATTAATGATAAACTATCTGGTTGTTGATGCCCCATTTGCCTATAATGTCATAATTGGTTGACCAACTCTCAATGATTTTTGTGTAATTATGTTGATCTATCACATGAAGATCAAATTCCCAACCCAAACCAGCACGAGCAAGCTGTTTTGTAACATCAAGGAAACCTAGCGATGTTACAATATTTCAGTTAAGTCAAGCGAGCAGAGAACTCAACCACAATTGAATATCTTGGGGAATGCCCCTATAACGGAATCTGATGAGGGCCAAGCCCATAAGAAGAGAAAGTTGGAGGATACTTGAGTGGAGCCTATCGGGGAGTTCAAGATGATCGGGTTGGAACTTGGGAACCCCGACAAGACTACCAAGATCAGAATAGATATGGGCTGCTACTCAAAATATCTCATGGTTGATGTCTCATGGAGAAATATCGATGTCTTTGCCTGGAAGGCATCTAACATCCAGGGAATCGATCCTAGTGTGATCATGCACCGCTTCCATATCGACCCCTTGTACAAGTCGGTCAAGCAAAAGATAAGAACCTTCAATGCTAAAAAGACTCCAATCATCAAAGAGAAAGTTAGGAAACTCTTAGATGCAGGTCATATTATAGAAATTCAATATCCTTCTTAGCTTTGTAATGTTGTACTCATCCCCAAGAATGAGGGACAATAGCGCATATGTAATGATTTCATCGACTTGAATAAAGCTTACCCTGAGAATCCTTACCCCTGCCTCGAATAGATTTACTAGTAGATTCCATGGCTAGTTGTGAATTATTAAGTATGATGAATGCATTCCAATGGTATCATCAGATATTCATGGTCCCTAAAGATATAAACCTCTTTTGTAATCCCCAATGGAGTTTATTACTTTTTGGTCATACCTTTTGGACTCAAAATGCTGAAGCAACCTACTAGAGACTGGTCAACTTTATGTTCAAGAACGAGATAGGCAAGTTTATGGAGGTTTATGTTGATGACATGATTGTAAAGACAGAGAAGGCCTAGGAGCATTTACTCGACCTCAATTACACTTTTGCAATATTGAGAGCGTTTGGTCTAAAGTTGAATCTAAACAAGTGCATGTTCGAGGTTTGAGGAGATAAATTCTTAGGTTATATAGTTAGTCAGTAAGGTATTAAGGCCAATCCATAGAAAATTTAGGCCATATTGGACATTGCTTTCCCTCGAATAGTCAGTGATGTACAATGGCTAGTCGGAAGGATTATCGCCTTTGGGAGATTTATCACTTGACTAGCCGACAAAAGCCTACCCTTCTTCAAGATCCTTAGAAATGTCAAGAAATTGGGTTTTCAGTAGAACAAACAATATGATCGGCTCTGGTCGAATTAAAATAGTATTTGTCCTCATCTTCTATGCTCGCAAAACCTAAATTTGGAGAGGTATTTCACATATACTTAGCTATCTCTGAAGCGTCGATCAGCTCGATCTTAGTCTAGATTAGAAATGAAAGTCATCGACCAGTTTACTATTGTAGTAAATCGCTCCACAGATCAGAACATAACTACTTGAAGATTGAGAAGTTTGCCCTGGCATTAGTCACCGCAGCTCAAAAGCTGCACCCATATTTCCAGTCTTATACCATGATAGTACTAACGAACCAACCATTGAAGCAAGTGCTCTCAAAGCCAGATACATCTGGGAGATTAATGAAATGGGCTATTAAGTTGGGAGAATTTGATATCACCTTCCAACCTAGAACAACCATCAAAGCACAGGTCTTGGCTGACTTCATCGCCAAGCGAGTTAATATCCCAAAAAAGAGCAGCAAAACTCCTCTAGCTTGGACTTTGCACGTTGATGGATCATCCACCATATCGGGAGGAAGAGTTGGAGTAGCACTCCATTCCCTAATAGCAGAGGAGTATGATTTTACGATCAAACTTAACTATGCAGTTACTAATTATGTGGCGGAATACGAAACCCTCCTAACTAGAATGAGGATGGCACTCGACCAAAGAGTCGACCACATAACTATGATCACAAACTCCTAATTGGTAGCAAAGCAGGTCAAGGAAAATTTTGAGGCTAAAGATTCAACAATGAGATGGTACTTGGCGGAGGTCAGAACATTACAGCAATCATTCAAAAAATTCACTCTCAATCAAGTACCTTAATCTGAGAACAAGCGCATAGATGCCTTGTACAAATTTACTAGCTCTACCAAAGGCACAAGAGACAGGACGATAACTTTTCTAATCACTGATAGGCCATCGATCAGCCCTCTTAAGGAGAACTTGGTAGGGAGCATCAAGGAGACAATTCCTTCATAGAAAGATTTAATAAAACTCTACTTTGAGTCATGGCACGATCCCCAAAGATAAAAATAAAGTTCATCACCTTTAAGGAAAAGCCGCCAAGTTTGCACTCAACGAGCATGGCCACTGTATAAGAGGTCGATCTCGGGACCGCCCTTAAGATGCTTGGATCCCGACCAGGCTTGTGAGGTTTTATAGGATATCTACGCAGGCATGTGCGGGAAGATCCCTCGCTCAAAAAATCATCAGGTATGGATACTTTTGGCCGACCTTACTAAAAGGCGCTATTGATTTTGTTCGAAAACATCCATTATGCCAAGTTCATTCGAACTTCCCACATCAAACTGCTGTGCCTATGGTCAATGTTCAAATTTTTTAGCAGTTCAACCATTGGGGAATCAATATTTTGGGCTCACTGCCAAAGATGACAGGTCAACAAAATTTTATAATTGTGGTGGTCGAGCATTTCACCAAGTGGGTCGAGGTCTAAGCTGTCCTAAAGATAACTAATGTGGCCATCAAAAGTTTCATCTGGAAAAATATCACCTGTCGTTTCAGTCTACCTAAGATCTTTATTTCAAATAATAGGACCCAATTTTAGAGTAGAAATTCCCAAAGTAAGTATGAGGCCTTGGGAATCATCCAATATTTTACTTCAGTGGGTAACCCTCAATCAAACAGCTAGACAAGGTAATAAATAGGACAATTCTCAACCACCTAAAAACTAGAATCCAAGGTACTGGGTCAAGTTGGGTAGATGACCTCCTAAGAGTGTTATGGGTGTATAGGACAATCCCCTGCACATCCACAGTTTACAGCCCTTAAAACTTGGTCTATGGGTCTGAGGCACTCATCCTCTCAAAATTTATACAGCATACAACTCGACCTGCTTGGGAACACGTTAGAAAGGAAGCTTGATCTCGAGACTATCAATGAACAAAAGTAAGAAGCGTACAACACCATGTAGCATTACAGGTCAAAGATGGTAGAGAACTATAACAAAGGGGTCAGGTTGCGCCGTTTTAAGGTCGAAGACCTCATTCTCAAAAGGTGAAAGGGTCCAAAAATATTGGCAAACTTGACCCAAAATGAGAGGGACCCTATACAATTGTGAAGGTATCAAAGTATAATGCTTATCGATTTGCTAATATTGATGGGGATTTTCCCCCCTCGCCCATGGAATACCATCAACTTGAAGAAATTATACATATAAAAGCACACTGTAATCATCTTCGTATTCTGTGATATAAATAAAGTTCTAGCAACACTACTGTCATTCACTTGTATTGTTATAGCTGTGTCTGCCTCGCACAACTTCAAGTTTCAAGTCGACCCCATAATTGACCCAAAAATAGCTTCAAGCTACCAAATTAAGTTTCAAGTCAATCTCGTAGTTGACCCAAAAGTAGTTTCAAGCTGCCAAACCAAATTTCAAATCAACCCCGTAGTTAACCCAAAAGCAGCTCCCAACTACCAGTTCAAAGCTCCAAGCCCTAGCTTTAAGTCGACCCTATCGTCGACCTAAAAACAGCTACACACTGCCAACTTAATACTTTTCACCCCAAACTATGCAATTAACCCTGTAGTTGATAAACAAATCAGTGCAATGTTGCAGAGTTAAGAAAGCTCAAACTCGACCAAGAGTAATAAAAATCGACTATAAAATTGAGGAAAAACTTAAAAACATATCGTTGAACGTACTTCAATGAAACCATGTGCATCTCTCAATAGTAACCTAAATCAACAATAAAGTTGTTGGTTTCCCTTGTTAATTAACATGTTTATCAACCTATCAACCACAAAATTGCAACGACACAATTGCATTCGATAAGAAAGCTATAAAATGAATTGGATACATATTGAGTAAAATTAAAGTAGTATTTCATTAAGTGAAATGCTTATTACAACAGAAGGATAACCTTCAAAAAAAAGGAGAGAGTTGAAATTTCAATTCTAGCTCGACCCAACACCCTCAGATCAACCTACTCGAGCACCTTCTTGTACGTCCTAGTCAGGCTCAAGCATTGCTGATGCAAGGGGTGGAACTGCTCGCACTGGTTGTGAGGGCCCTGCCATATTGCCCATAAAGCCAGTTAAGCACAGCACGTACTAGGCGATGTCAACCTGTCTATCCCTGAGTTAGAAGGTAAAATCCTCAGCAAAGGCGAACTCCCTCACCAAATCAGCTAGCCTACTCTCGACCTTAGCTTGCTTCTACTAAGCTTCGGTCATTGGTTCAATGGGAGCATTCATCGCAGTATCTCTTTCCCCGTCTTTATTGACTATGCTTCTTCAAACTCTAAGTAAGGCTATAGCTTCTTGTCTAGAATCAGGTTAATTCTATCTTTGTCATCCACCTAGAAGGCATAGCCCAAGTGCTCGAGTTGCTTGAATGCCTTCTCAAATGCACCATAGGTATCGTCAATCGAGCCACGCTCACATCCTAGAAAATCAAGCTAAGCATAAACTGCTCCACCACCTCCCTCTGTATTGTAGGGAGCTATCAAGAGAATACTGCTCAAGCCTCCTCGAGTGTAGTAGCATTACTGGCTAATTGACCAAAGGAGTAGCTCACTTGCATATCTAGGTGAACCTTCTTTAGCACAGAGTCCATTCGGCTCCTCTCTTTCACAACCTCGATCAGCTATTAAGCTATTCATAGAGGTTGGCAACCTCCTTAGTCAGCTAATCTACCTACAGTTGGGAGGATTTGAGCTGAACTTTGAGAGTTTCCAACTCCTCTTCCTCTTATAATTCCTTGCGGTCTACCAAAGCCAACTCTGACTAGTGGTAGAAATGGTACCTGAGCTGGCTTATCTAAAGTAAGGATTATCATTAAATAATATAATTAGCTGAAAGCAGAACTCAATGAGAAAATAATCGACACCACACTTATCATGTTACAATAGTAGGCTAAAGCCTTGAACACACCGACCCGACTTAGGCCCATGAACTTTCACTGATCGACAGCAAAAAGTTCGGCCACCATACATTTGAGGGCATTAGCACCCGTTATCCCCAATGAAATGATCGAGCTTGAATTTATCATCTCTATGGCGGGGTCAGTTCTAAATCGGGGCAACAACAGCTTGCTTATCTAGAACAAAACCCTGTCGCTATGCTTGCCAAAAAGTTCATAAGTGGTGGTTGCTTTCTGTTTGCCTATATCACCTGTAGTCCTTTTGGGCGTAGAGCCACCCTACTCAGCCATCTATCTCTTCCCTCAGCCTGTAAGGCTACCACGAATATCTTCTGCTGATCGAGAAAGCTGGGACACTTGCTCGATCTGTAGTACAATTAGGGTGGCGGTCGGGGGTGCCGCCTCTGGCGCAGAAGCTGTCTCTCATTGAGTGGCCATCCAACAATGCTCATCATTTCTTTGAGCCCTAGCCAATGCCTCTTATCAATTGCGAGCCATGATCTCTTTTTGATCTGCCAACAAAGGACAAAATAAAAAGCAATTAGAACCAAGCAGAAAGATATGAAAATACACAGTTATCACAATCGACAAGGATTTCTACCTAGCTAGTTGTCCTAGGCAAGTTCAACTCTATCAGCGATAAGCCAGCCAACACCAGACATCACATCACTGCTTGATTAAAATCAATGCCTCAATCTAACCAAACTCAATTAAGTCCCAAACAAAAGTGTTAGGACAACTCGGCGTTTAGTCCCTTGACATCTCGACGTGCCCCCTCCACCATCCTCTTGGAATGTTAAAC
Organism: Jacaranda copaia; assembly: GCA_014898725.1. Classification (NCBI taxonomy): domain Eukaryota; kingdom Viridiplantae; phylum Streptophyta; class Magnoliopsida; order Lamiales; family Bignoniaceae; genus Jacaranda; species Jacaranda copaia. Next base: position 1,072,501 of record JACGDI010005775.1, read on the forward strand.
TCACTAGGCCCTCAAACATACAGGTAATATTTTTTCCACTCTTGCCCATATGATGAGGAGAGGGTTACCAAGAATTTTCGATGCAAGCGCACCATTAGGTAATAAAATTCGAACTCTTTTGTGCTACCCAACTTTTAGGACATAGATAGGTGGAACAAGTTCGAAAAATTGGCAAAAGAAACTAGTTGGCCAAACAAATGCATCAACACAGCAAAATTATATACAGTGGCGAAGCAATTTGGTAGGAGCTGTGTTATGTAAACTTCGAGGCCCCCTAGGAGGTCAACTATTACAGGTGCTAGAGAAAATCTAAGGCCACATCTAAACCCCTCCTCGAACACTGTTATGCATCCCCTTAGAGGTCAATGTATCCTACCCTGCAACCCAGGCACTAGGAATTCGTACTCCTCTGGGATGTGGTACATTTCTCTAATTCGAACCAGGTTAGCGGGGGTGATTTTGGAACTATCTCACTATAATGGTTAGGGGTAAACAATCGATCATATGATGTTGGCACTTCACTTAGGCTAGCCTTGCCCCCAGAAACAGCCTTTTCAACACTCAAGCTGCTGGAGGTCAAGTTATCACTCAATGAGCTGTCAAATATACTCTTAGACGTGATCTTAGATACGCTCTCACCCCCAACCTTCCTATGGAAGTGTGCACTTTGGGACCTAGTGTCCTCACTATCTAATGAACTTGACATCTTTAAAAAGCAAACACAAGAAAGTAGAAACTTGGAGAAAAACTTACAGTTTTTCGCTAAAATGCTCTAAAATGCAGAAGGATTTAAGGGCTCTGAATGCAAGAATCAACTAGACCAAATTTAGTAAAAATGAAAAATGAATGTATCTACCCCGCCTATTTATAGGCAATCGAACGTGGGAACCCAAGCAACAGTAATAATTGCACAGCCATCTCTTAGCGCTTCGTGTAGCACAATGTAACTGACGCATTAAATGCACAAAACCTTGATCGAGTATTCAAAAATCCTAATCAAGAATTCAAAAATTGTGGTCGATAGTTCGATAACCCTAGTCGAACGTGCATAACCGTCACTCAATTATCTACTCCCTGCTCCTTCCTGTCGACAAGCTCAATCAGGAGTGTGAATGGGAGGAAATCATAATATGGGATAGCCCAATAGACCCAATTCAATAAGTTGTCGAATCCAAAGAAGATCTCCATGCCCACTTAACATCCAAAGCCTAACTACACTTCCAAACCCAACTGAGCTGAGTCACTCGACCACAATCGCCAGGTCAAGGGAATTATTCTTGACCCTACCCAACGGGAGGCTTCAAGCTGCCAAGTCTGTTCAGTCGTCTCTTTGGTCAAACACCTTGTCTAGTCAATCATCGTCAACTGAAGTGCTCACTCCAGCACTGAATCATGTCCTTGCCGCATTCAATGCTCTAACAAGCAGCGTGCCTCCACATTAATGGCGCGTGCCACCCCAATATCATCTCTGCTACCAATTCTGTCAGGAGGCGCACTTCCAAAATACTGTTCACCTTAGAAAATGACCAACAACTCCTAAATAAAAACAAGAGCTCTCTACACTTGATAGGGACATTTTAGACATATCATTCACCTAGAGAAGGTTATAAATACCCCATTGTCAGCCACCCTTCACGTATGACATATACAATATACGCTCTTACTCTATTACTCAATTATCTCACTCGATCATACTAACTGGAGTGCCAGAGTACCTTAGCCGAAGATACCTTGGCAAGTTTAACGTTTGTTGGTGATTACAGATCTCAACCCAAGAAAATCACATTATTGGATCATTCAACCTCTTTAGTCGAATTAACCCAAACAATACCGAATCCACTAAAAACAACTTTCAACCTCATTAGTAAGAATGTAAACTAAAAATGAAAATATTATCAAATGGCCCGTAGGCGTTGTGTTACCCTGTCGACGCTTTTTGGATTTTTTATTCCATTTTGTGTTTTATCTCCTATTTCAATATGATTTGTATATATAAAGTATATCTGATTTTTAATCAATTATTTTTATAAAAAAATATTTAATATAAATTTTGTATATTTATATAGTAGAATAAATAATAAAATTAAAATTAAAATAGAAAATATAAACCACCATCGACGACCCACTAATATGACAAACGTTAGGTAGGCCTTTTTTATTTTATTTTTGACCATATATTGTTCCCATGGACTTTGAAGTTTGAACTCTGGAACTGCGAATTCCTGGGCTGAAGATCGTGACTACAGTTAAAAACTTAAAAGATATTAGTTGCAGTTTGAAGAAAAATGAAGGAAGAAGAAAAGCAAAGGAAGTTTCATCAGGCCCTTCTTGAAGTGCTTTATCCTCCCCCACCATCCCCTCCTTCTCACCAAGTATTTCCTTAAACCGGGGGACTTCTAATCCCATAATACGTTTTATCATCATCTACTGATATATTCTGTGAAAACAGGAAGACGAGGAAGAGGAAGAAGAGAAGTTGATTGAGTCGTTAAATGACCTTCCAGGTGTTTGATAGAAATACGCAATGAGATTTTTATATCTACTTCTTATGCCTAATTAAAGAGTAACGATTCCAGGTTTTACTAGAGTACCCCTTTTTTTCGTAAGTACAGAGGAGGAGCTAGAGAATGAGGAAGGGTGTTCGTCGCCATCAACGAGCGATGACAATGAGGGTGAAAATGGCGGCAATGGAAAACTAACGAGGGCGCAGAGGAAGAGGCTTCGAAAGAGGAAGCTCAAGGAAGCTGCTTCCCAACGCAGAAAGATCATTGGGCCTCTGTTACCTGGTTCAAGTTATGATAGGAATGATGGTAGCGCCGATGTTGTAGGTGATCGGCCTGAAACTGTTCGACAAAATGCCGCACCCAACGTTCCAGGTGGGATTTCTTATGAGTTTTGAGTATCAATTTGTCGGTGTTCTGTTTTGTTGGAATTCATTCTTATGGGTTACTAATAAGGTATTCCATGAGAAAAATGCTTATTCTAGGAGAGCCAGCTGCTTGCTCCAAACAGAACAAGCTGAAGAAGAGAAGGAAGTCCAAGAAGTTGGCTGGCGAAAAGGTGAATTTGTCCAGCATTGAAAGTAGCAGCAGCCATGAAATTCAGGGTCCGAGCATGGGAACAAGTGATAAAACTGATCCCTGAAACTAATAATCTGCCATTTTTATGGAATTGACGAGTAGCTGATATTTGTTGATGCCCATAAGAGTAGCATTGGATGGTACAAAGCTGTTTTTCAAGTTGGAATTGACTTGTATTTTGAAATGAAGTTCTAAAGATGTAATCATTGATCTTTCCTAATTGTATCTTTAATTAATAACTGATAATTGGTATTCTTGATCAATTAATTTATTTTTGATCTCTAAAAAATTGTTAGCAATTTTTATTTTTAATGTAATGATACATGTAATTCTTTTAGGATTAATTATAGGAGCTCTCATTATGTTTGGCCTAATTACAAAAACTACCCCTATAGTTTTCAAAATTACAATTAATTTCTTTTTAGAAAACATGACAGAATGGGCAAAATGACCGTTATACCCTCACTCATTTAGGAAAAATAAAAAATAAAAAATTGTTGAAAAAAAAAGACATTTTTGCCCATCTTTGATTGTTGTACTCATTTTTGCTATTTTTTTTTTAAATTGATGTTTAGAAAAAAATCCTATCCATTTAGGATCGAAATTTTGCATCCTTTGAAAGAAACTCATTCCTGTCTTTTGATATTTCGTTTAGAACAACAATTTCGTGTAAAATGTAATCAAGAATGGTGTTAGTTCTTGTATATATGTTATGAAGAATAAGTCCAATCACATTATTGTTCTTTTTTTCTAATCACTATGTAGTGTTATGCTTCATGTTTTCTGATTTTCATATTATGTAAATGGAGTATTCGTTATACTGAAACATGTTTAAGGTCTGATTTCAAATGTATATTAGTTTCAAGGATTAAAATAATGTTATAAACCTTGTAAAGGTGTCAAATGCAATGTATAAATTTTGTATTTGGATGTTTGACACTGTATTTGAATGTTGACTCTCTTTAGTGTAGAAATTGTTGAAGTGAAGTTAATGTTTTGTCTTAAATTGTTTAAGGTTTAATTTGTAATCAATAGAAATATGGAGAGTGTTAGTTATAATGTCTTAGACATTGAAATTATTTTTTTTTCTTTTTTTGTTATGTTCTAGATATTCCATAAATGAAATGGCCCAAGTGCTGCTAGAGATGATTTTGTTGCTACTATTGTCGGAGATGGCCTTGTTGCCGTTACTATAAAATGCCCTTGCTACTAGAGATGGCCTTCTTGATGACAATATTGACTTTGATGATGGATTTTATTTCACTTTTGATGGAATTGTAAAATCAATTGTGCAAGTGCAAGTAGAGGTGGAGGCTGTATAGATGGTGAAGTTGGAGAAGGTGATGAAATTTGTATTAGAGGAATTGATAAAGTTAGAGGGGATTTTGATGGTGCTATTGGAAAATAATGACTAATACAACATTTAATTGATGTTTACGTATAGCCTTTTAGAATTATGCTAGGCTTATTATGTGTACAAAATTTGTGCGGACCATGGCATTTAAGTGATTGTTTGTGTGGTTAAATATGAAGTAGTTTTTGGCTACATACTTTATGTTTAAGTCTAACGATTGGTTTGCTATACGTTTTTTTGTTTTCGTAAGCTTAGTATTATTGGTTATTTAATTGGACCTTATAGGAATTTATTAACTTGATAAGGGAGGGTTAATCCATTGTAGGCTTTTTACAAAAGGGGGTTTATTTAATAATGCATTCATCTTAGGGTGTTATATGTAACTTGAAGGTTTACAATAAATATTTAAATAATAAAAATAAATGAAGATATTAATTAGTTTTAATTTTAAATAATAATTAATTATTTTAAATAATTTATTAAAGTTTTCATAATCACAAGTAGATCCACACATGCGCGAAACACATAAGAATATTTTGGTCTAATAACATGATGAATAGTCAAAACCAGTCAATTTAAGATAAAATTGGATTTTAAAAATTTATCAACACTAACGTTAACAAAAATTGTTTGTTTGACCAACGACAGGATCTGTTTGTTAGACGAAGATAAACTGGAAAGGAGGTAGTAGTAATTTCGCAAACTTTAGGTATAGTTTCTGTATATACATCAAACATGAAGAGAGGTCCTATAATTAACCCATTCTTTTACTTGAGAAAAAAGCAGAAATGACACTATTTTGAATAGATGGCAGGTTGGAGGGAGGTTTATGATGAAAAATAATTTTTTTAAATCGAACACTTATGAAAATATTTTTCAACCAAAAAGATTAATTTAATTAACTTTTCATTCAACATAATCTAATAATTAACTTTCACAATTAATGATGTTTAATGATTTTTAGATTAAATTATTTTCAACTTCTTTAATCAAGAATTAATTAATTTTATTCTTGTTGTATAAATCGTGGGCTTGTTCTCGTGTTTTCTAAAAAATATTTTGGGAGAATAGGTCTTTGGGTGAAATTTTTGGAAAATATATCAAGTGTTTCTTTTGTTTGGAGAAAATAGAAAAAATGAACTGAAAAAAAGGTGGTTGTTTCTTTTTATTTTGGGAGGGGATAAGCTTTATTGTTGAGATCAAATCAGTTGAATTTTTGTTGCGTTTGTAGGATAAAAGTGATTTTTTTTATATAATGTATGTGCATATATTTATAGTTGGATGATGTGTATATGTGTATATATGTATAATGATTGATATATAGTTGTAATAAAAGGATGTGTAATTAATTTAATTGGTGATTTATTATGAAATTTATAATTTTTATAAATTTAACACTAGCAAATGATGTATTACTTGGAAGAAAACACTTATTAATAAATATTAATTATTTATGAAATCATAATTATATCTTAATTATAAAAAAATTAGCTAATACCATAATTATGTCATAATTTTCAATATCGGCTTATATAAAAAAAATTATTTACTGTACATTAATTCTAAACTAATTATTAAATATTAATTAAAATATAATTATTTAACTATTTATTATTTTTTATTTATGTACAAATAAATTTAATTACTGATTTAAATATAACAATTCATATATGTAATACTTATAACAATTCATTAAGTTAAGATCCATGAAGGAATACAAAAATAAAAAAATGTTGTTTTGAGGTAGCTAATATCTTATTTATTAAGTTCATGTGAATTTAAGTTTTTTATTCACATAAAATAATTTTGTATTTAACATACAAAATATTAAAAGTGTTCTATAATTATCAATCTAAATAAATTAAATTTTTCTATAAAAATAATATCATTATGAAAACATATAAGAAGGAAATAATAATTTACTCTAGGAAAATAATAAAATTTTAATGAACAAAATGTAAAAATTAACGAGCAATGATGCTTCTTTTCGATAAAAAAGTTGATTAAGAAACTTTAAATTTGAAAATTATTTCGGTAAATTTGTTTTAGGTGGTTTTTAATTATTTTCAATTTATTTATTTATTTATTTATTTTTCTAATTCCTCCCTACCCAATAATACCCCTCTCTCGAAACTCCAGAGCACTAAAACCCTAACCCCTCGGTATTTCCCCTGTTTCCGCTGAGCACCACTCAAGCACAAATCTTCATTGTTCCTCTCGTTCTAACCCTTCCTTCTCACTCATCTCTCAAATTCAGCCATGGCGGAGATAAAGCTCTCAGAGATGCGAGACCTGACCCGAATTGAAAGAATCGGGGCGCACTCCCACATTCGTGGCCTGGGTCTCGACTCTGCCCTCGAGGCCCGCTCCTCTTCTGAAGGCATGGTGGGTCAGACTTCTGCCCGAAAAGCCGCCGGTGTCATCGTGAAGATGGTCCAGGAAGGAAAAATCGCCGGCCGGGCCGTCCTCCTCGCAGGCCAGCCTGGCACCGGAAAAACAGCCATAGCCATGGGCATGGCTAAATCCCTCGGCCAAGAAACTCCATTCGCTATGCTCGCAGGGAGCGAGCTCTTCTCCCTCGAGATGTCAAAAACCGAGGCCCTAATGCAGGCCTTCAGGAAAGCAATTGGGGTTAGAATTAAGGAGGAAACCGAGGTGATTGAAGGCGAGGTTGTGGAGATACAGATTGACAGGCCGGCTGTGGCGGGGGCAGCATCTAAGACGGGAAAGCTGACACTGAAGACGACTGAGATGGAGACAGTGTATGACTTGGGGGCAAAGATGATTGAGGCGTTGGGGAAGGAAAAAGTGCAAAGTGGGGATGTGATTGCGATTGATAAGGCATCTGGAAAGATCACAAAGCTTGGGAGGTCTTTCTCAAGGTCTCGGGATTATGATGCCATGGGGCCTCAGACCAAGTTTGTGCAGTGCCCAGATGGTGAGCTGCAGAAAAGGAAGGAAGTTGTGCATTGTGTTACTCTTCACGAGATAGATGTAATCAACAGCAGGTAATATTCAATACATTGCGACTATCTATTGCATTATGCTTGAAGACTTTTGGTTTATGATATTCTTATACAACTTTGGTTGTATGCTGCACTGTTAAGAATCATTATCTGTTGAATTTTTGAATTTTTTGTGATGATACTTTTAAATGCTTGGTTGGCTCAATATTTCTTTCCGCGTGTTGCATTTGTATGTGCAAGTGAAAAAAGAAATGCATTTTGTTTGACAGTCGGATCAAAATCAACATTCCCCTTGAACAAAGTTAGATTGTGGGCGTTTTGTGACCTTTGGGATTGAACATAACTGGTAAGTTGAAGCTATTGAAGAGTGAAGACGGCATGGTGTGGTTCACTAAATGGTGCAAGTCAGACTAAATAAAAAGATCATAGGCAAATTTTTAAGTTCTCTCAAAGAATGAAGTTAATGCGTGATCTCATATGATAGATGACTTGTAATCTTCCCAATGTAATATTGTAATTAGATGATAAAAGTAGTTTATGATTGGTCAGGCACTTGCTTATAATAGCAACTGAAGTGTAATAGTAGAACTAATTGCTGAACTTTGGGGTTTCTGGAGATGCTATGAAGATTTGAGTTGGTCATGAGCTAGAAATATAAACAGAAAAGAATAATCATGCGATGACAAATCTCCAATTCAAGCAGCTGCTTACCATTTAGCCAGCCTGTCATTGAAATTGTGTGGTAGACCCATTATAAGAGTTACTGATGCAACGGGTGCTTCTCTTCTTTGGTCGTGTTTCCTTAGTTTCCTTGGCGCAAGTTACATCTTATGTGTGTACCATTTAGTTGCTCTTCTTTACAAGGACTTTGGCCCACATTTGCTTTATGACTTATGTCTCCTACATTATCTATGTTTGAGTTATGGATAAAAATACTACTTTGCAAGAATAGGAATGATGTGTGATCTTGCAATGACACCTCAGTCTGCCTTTAACTGGAATTGTATAAAAAATAAAAGCATGTGTTCTTTCTTATGCAGTTGGCCATTGGCTTTTACTAATATTCAGGTAGTAAACTTTTTAGAGTTGCATAAGAGTCGAGATTTTCAGGTCAAGTTATTATTTTGCTGACTTTGCACATAGATGCAGAAAGATTTGAAACTTCTCTAGGTGATTGAAAAGATCTAACTTTCCCCTAAAAATCTTGTGAAATAGGCTCTGCTAAACAAACTAAAGTTATTGTCAATTGCTAATAGAGAAGAACTGAGTGAGACTACGTTAGACGCCATTTGCCTTCTTAAATATTTTGAGGTTTTAATAAGCCCGTATAGTTATAGCACACTGTCTTAACTGGTTAAGCCAAAGTAATAGGAATTAGACCTAATACGATTCAAAATAGAAAAACTTCAATCATTTCAATATTTTGAAAAGGAGAAAAAAAAAAAGAGAGGTAATATCTATACCTGTGAGAAAGAGACTTTTAGTTCCATTCTACAATTTTTTTATTCAATTTAACGAAAAAAAAATAGGAAATTCACTCTCTTTCTAAGAGATGAGACTCAATAGAAAATATTCGAAGTGATACTATTTGCATTCTTAATTTTTATGACATATTTGAGTTAGTTATAGTGTCTTAACTGGTTTCATAACCCTGGTGAGGATGTGCAAATGGCACTTGGCCTTTTGCATGCTAAAAATGATGCTTTACTGTTAGTTAAGATGTGCTAATTTATTACATTAACATGTTTGGTTCAATAGGTAAACGATTATCAAGTGCTTGATGTCTTGACTCTTTTTCCTGCTATCTTTGATTCTATTATTTTTTTTTTTTAAGTATCTTTGCCTCTTCCCCATAGTTATCAAAGGTAGTCGCCTCACTCGCCTCAGGCAAGAGACGAGGTGAGGCGACACCATTTCGCCTCTTTCTCCCTAGGCCAAGCAAGCACCATAAGGTGAGGTGAGGTGAGGTGACCGCCTTTGTTGCTTTGGTCGCCTCAATTGCTTTGAACGCCTTCGTCGCCTTTGGTTCAATTTAAAAAAAAGAAAATAATAAGTGAGCCTCCTATAAGAAACTTTAACCTTTTGTAATAAATAACCCACAATTAAGAAGCATCCAAACATTTTCCTACAATCAAGGCATTCCCTCCAACACCTTAATTCCAGCAACCTCGACCCCAAGTTTCTCTCTTCTCTTCTATCTCCTGCCTTTTCGGTTCTTAATTTTTTTTTTTAATGTTCTTTTCTCATACAAACAACACTTTTGATTTTTTGAGTCTTTCTTTTTCAATTTGTTTAGTATTTTGGCACTTAAACTAAATCTTAATATATTTAATTAGTTTGTTATTTTAATATAAAAATGTTTAATATGTTAATATGCTAATCTATTAATACTTAATATATTTCACTTAATTTAATTTGGTGTACTATATATACATTTAACTTTTTTCTTAATTGTTGCCTCATTTGCCTTTTAATCACCTGCCCCTCGCCTTGCCTCTCGCCTTAAAAAATTACCTCTCGCCCGCCCGCCTGCCTTTAATAACTATGGTCTTCCCAAATTTTGTTATTTCTGAAAAATAACTGGATCTGAAATGCTTCCCCCCTGAATCCCTGAGTTGCTCTATAAAACACCTATTTGTCAAAACACATTATTATCTGTAACTTGAAAATGTGTGGTGTGCTCCACAAATATAATATTTACAAAATATTAAACTGAGTCTCTCAAAATCTATTTCTCCATGTTTCTTATCATGGTCTTTTGTTCCATTTAGTGATTGTTCTTTATCTCAATGACAGAACTCAGGGATTTCTGGCACTGTTCACTGGTGATACCGGTGAAATCCGTGCAGAAGTTAGGGAACAAATTGATACAAAGGTTGCAGAGTGGAGGGAAGAAGGAAAAGCAGAAATTGTACCTGGTGTCCTCTTCATTGACGAAGTTCACATGCTCGACATAGAGTGCTTTTCTTTCCTGAATCGTGCATTGGAGAACGATATGGCACCAATATTAGTTGTTGCCACCAACAGAGGAATTACTTCTATCAGGGGTACCAACTACAGATCCCCACATGGTATTCCAATTGACTTTCTTGACCGTTTGCTTATCATCTCCACACAACCATATACATTGGATGATATTCGAAAAATTCTGGACATTAGATGCCAGGAAGAAGACGTAGAAATGTCTGAAGATGCAAAAATTCTGTTGACAAAGATCGGAGAAGATACATCTTTGAGATATGCTATAAACCTTATCACCTCTGCTGCTTTGGCCTGCCAAAAAAGAAAGGGAAAGATCGTGGAAATTGAAGACATTAGCCGAGTTTATGAGCTATTTTATGATGTGAAAAGGTCTACACAATACTTGATGGAATATCAAAGCCAATACATGTTCAGTGAGGTGCCAACAGGAGAGGGATATGAAGATGAAGCCAATACTATGGTCTCATAAGGACTGTTTTGGACATAAAAGTGAAATTTGCTGGTATATTTTCATCCTGCATCATTGTAACTTTGTGGGTGTACTATGTTACGGCCTGGGAAATTCTTGTCATTTTGCTTATGTTGTTATTGATGCAGTTTAAATTATCGGAAATGTGAGTTGAATGCTGTATGCTTAGATGTTCAACGATGGAATGTTTTGCACCAGGCAGCAGGAAGGATTGGGTTCCAGTGGTGGTTGTGCATGAATTTCTAGGTTTTCTGACTTTATTATTATTATTATTATTTGCCCAAGTGGCCATTGGTTTAGTGTCATCATTCCCACACTTGTATGTGTGAGTTTTGGGTTTGAATTTTAATGAATTTTTTATGTGTCTCCATTGGTTTCACTTTGAGTGTCTTTGTGAAAAATTGTGTTGTGAAAAATAGAACTTAAAATTTAAGTATAGATTTTGACGTGGATTGGAGGTGGGATGACACTTTTGTTGAGATGAAATTCGGCCTCATCATTAAGTACTACTTATTTCAGGAAATCAAAACTGCAGGTTTTTATGATGATAAACCGTAAGCTTCCAAGTAGTGGGAGGAGTTAGGGCTCTTATTGCATGCCTATTGAAAAATGATCGAACGATTCATAGACAGTGGCTTAGTTAAGAGAACTCATTGGAGCTAAAGTGAAAGCAAGTCTTTATAGGGAAATTGTCACTGCTTATGGATCCAAATCTAAGCGATCTATCCATGACCAAAATGAAGCTTGGGTGAAATTAAGTGAAGGTTCGAACTAACTGATGTTGAAGAATAGATAGTGAGTGTGTGAAATGGTTGCCCATGATCCGGACAGCAAATTGGCTCTCGATGTTCATGTATAATCTTAAATTGCGATATGTTATTCAAGTTAGGGAACATTTTGTATTTTTTCAAGAACATATAATAATGGCATACAATTCTATTCTATGAACATAATAATTTGTGTGCGAAAATGTTAAAAATAAACAAGCATAATGTAAAGTAAATAATGTACACCAACAAATTAATTATATATTGTTATATGCTTATATGTGAGTAACTATCTTGAATTTATATTTGAGTTTGGATAAAATTCAAAAATAATCTTTACCTTAATTTATTATTTGTAAGAATTTAACATATTACAAATGAAAAAAATACTATCATTTTATGAAAATTATTTAGTTTTTGTGAGCATGCTTAGAATTATAAGCCACACTCACACTGCTCTGACGGACGTTTTAGCTGTGTGTTCTTGTGGCAAAAAGCAAACTTAATCGCCGCTGCCGGGGATCGAACCCGGGTCACCCGCGTGACAGGCGGGAATACTCACCACTATACTACAACGACTTCAACAATAGGCAGCAAAATTATATATAATTGATATATTTAAATTTTTAATGAGCAAAACCAATAAAAAAAACTCCCAGAAATTACAGTGATAACGAATTTCATTCATTCCCCATAAATTCTGATAATTGACTTGAGCATTGTACAAGTGATTAAGGCTACTTTTGACAATGAGGACAACTATCATATAACAGTGAAGGGGCAAGGAATTTGAACTCAATATTTGATGGACTACAAAAAATAGTGATGTCACTTTATTAAATGATTCGTCCCCATACAGATGGAATTGCCATAGCTTTTTCGGTTTGGACGTTTCCCTCAATTGTGGGCAACTTTTGCTTTATTCCCCTCAACTTTTTTCCATTCTTTAGAGTGGATTAAACCACTAATCAGGGTTAATTGTCGCTCCTTTAGGACTTAAATACATGTAAATAAATGAATTATTAATTGCTTATCGTTTTGCCCTCAATGATTGAAAGCAAAAGGCCTTTAATTTTCATGACATGTAAAGTGGTATTGGTTTTCTGAAACAAAAGTAGTCATTGGTGTTGCATAGGATCCCATTATGTCTTAATTCCCTTCATTTGATGACACGGTTTGGGGAGCCAAATGAAAATGTGGAAATGGAAAATTTTACACAATCAATTTGGGTATTACTTAAATAGAATTATGCATTTTTAAATAAATTTGATAAAAATATTATAAATTAAAAATTCAGTAATATCATATATCATTTAATGGTCTATGAACCCACTTGAATTGTTGAGGAGGAACCAAATAGCATGGCTGCTGATTCATATCTTAGCTACTTAAGAAATTATCTCACAATTTATAATAGAAAATTGCTAAGGATTGATAAGACTATTTCAATCAAAGAAAAGAATAGGGTTAGGATCAACAATTAATTTGGAGTGAAGAGGTATCCGAAACTAGTGATCCAAGAAATACAGAGACGAATCCAATTCTGTAAATTAATAAATTATAAATTATAAATTAATAAAAAATAACACTCAGAGTAATTATGACGGAAAACAAAAGGATGGCCATTTGCTAAAAGTTGATATTGGACTTGGAACTATAACTCAAAATTTGGTAGAACCAAACTAAGATTTCGATAAATTAAGCCCCCGTTTGGATTTATTTTCATTTTCATTTTTAGTTCCCAACATTTCTAAATTTGTAGAAATTAGTGATGTGATGTGAAAATAAAAATGTATTTGGATGAAATATTTAGAAATATAATGATTATGTTGGTTTTAATATATTGTAGATGGAGAAAGATAGAAATAATGAAATAAAGAAAGAAGATATATAAGTTATTTGGAAAATATATATAGGTTATTAGAGAATGTGTTTTGAAAATAAAAGTAATGTTGAATGAAAATGTGTAAAAAGTGATGATTTTTATTTCTGAAAGAATAAAATTTGCGAAAATGGGGTTTAAAAATAAATCCAAATAGGCCCTAAAATTTTCATATAGTGGCTCATACCAAAATAGCCAAATTAAAATTTAGTGGCTTGTAGTTCAGTGTTATCAGTCTTTTATATTATGTGAGATTCGATCCCAATAGGCATGTTGCGCACATTATGTGCATTTAATTATATAGTTTGTACTTTAATTTACTTGATTTGAGAATAAAATTATATTAATTTATTGAAAAAATAAACTTCGTCATTTATAATATTATTTTTAAAAAAAAAATTATCCAATCAGATCGAATTGGTTAATTATCCCATTCTTTTGCGGTTTTCATTAGGGATGGCAATGGGATGGGTAGAAACCCAAACCCTACCTCAACTCATCCCAAATGAGACGAGTTTGGGTGGCTTAATAGGGTATGCGACAAAATATAAAATGTGATTTTCATATCCCAAATTATTTTGGACGGCGTATGGAGTTTACTTAACCCGCCCTCGTCACCCCACCCCATATAAATATTATATATAATAATAAATATATTTTATATATTTTTTATTTTATATTTTTCTAATTAAAAATAATGTTCAAATAGTTTAGGATTCTCACTTCCCACTAAAAATTTTGAGTTTTTTTGTTTCAGTTTACTTTCACAAACTTACAATATATAAAAATTTGAATATTGTGTTAGTTATTACTTTCATTTTATTTTTATCTCTTATTTTGCTTTTAAAATCTTATCTTATTTGTATGGATTTTTCATTTTTGTATCTGAAGTTTGAATTTTAATTATGTCATGTAATTCTGATGTGATACTTTCATTTGCTAATTTTAATTTTTTTAATTCTTTTTGAATTAACGAATTTAACCCACCACTCCGATGAGATGAGAGGCAGGGTGGAGCAAGGTTTTTTTGAGGTAGGGCGGAATACGAGGTAGGCTATAGTCTTGTGGGGCACTGTCCAACTCGACGAGATAAAGCAGGGCAAAGCGGAATGGGACGGGATATGGGCGAGC
>JACGDI010005775.1:1087231-1100238 GCA_014898725.1 Jacaranda copaia
TGATGATGATGATGAATGCCTCAAAACAAAAGTAGAAGAATAATTACATAATAACTATATATTAAAAACAGTTCAATATTTGGAATGATTTGATAAGCAAAGTTTAAAACCGATAAAAATTTGAAAAATTAAAATCAAAATTTTTTATTTCATTTATTACACATTTATTTATTTATTACTTTATTTGATTGAATTTTTTTTGTTTATTTATATATTCTCACACACACATAAAAAAATTATAGAATTCAAATTTTGAAATTTACATAAAACTCTAAATTCTAAATTCTAAACTCACTCGACTTTTGATTGGATTGGTACAATTATCAAATTGTTAGCACATCTAAGTTCAAATACGAGCATCAATATAATTTTATTATTTTATTACAAAAATAATAAAGAAATACCCTCAAGCGAATTGCACGACGATTAGCAGTGAAATTGCAGCAACAATTTTACGTTGCAATTATTTTTCATAAACTCCATTGAAAGCCTTTTGTTGTCAAATTTTTCTTTAGTTCTTCTATAAGTCTTTCAAGTGAATTTTACTACTATAGATAACCCCAATTGCTCAATTCATTGTCCAATACAATTTTAATTTTCTCTATATTCACAAAATAAAAAGATGAGAAAACTTCTCAATTCTATCATATATTTTCAAAAAAAAAGAAAGAAAGAAAGAAAGAAAAAAAGAAAGGCTACTTCTGATCATGAAACATCAAGCAGGATAATCGAACGGCAAGGGATTAACCACGGAGGGATCCAGTAAATCCGGGTGCACAAACCCATAATTCCTAAGCACCTGATTATCAGCAAACGACAGAGCCTTCTCCATTGCATCAAAGCAACTCTGCCCGGAATACATCTTATTGTGGTCCCCACTACATGGCTGGCACCCTGTGAAATGCGTGATGAACGGTCTCCGCCAGCTTCCCAATCCATACCCAGCTTCCTTAAGGTACTCCTCCCACACCGTAGCATAACCCTCACTCACTTTCTCTGCGTGCCGCCTCCTCAACGCCGGCACTTTCTTCTCTATTTCCATGTACTTGTCGGTGATATTATCAAATGTACCCACAATATCAACCCAATACCCCTGGAAATAATATTCACTCTCCAGGTAAATTTTATCCCCCCATTTTTCTTTCTCTTTCAGGAGCAGATAGACCAAACCAGATTGATCGTCTGATTCTGGAAAAATTTTGTCTTTGAAAGTTGTTTTCTGAATCTTACCCCATTGATCATAGTGGGGGGCCTGTGGGCCCATACTGGCCCACACATCCATGAAATCCATGGCCCACTGGCAGTTTCGGATCAGAAAAACACCTGCGTTGAGGCTGGTCCAGCTCTTCTTCTCGTAGATCAAATTGGGCCAGCCATGGACCACCAAATTATGGGCCTCGTACCGGTCCACTGGGAGCTTGAAATCCATATCAGTGAACGTGGCGTCGGAGTCGACCCACCAGATCCACTCCGCCTCCGGGTGGGCCAACATGGCTGCTTTGACAGTCGGCGTTTTGGCCCAAAAAGTGAACATTTTGGGCTGAAACAAAACGTTGTTGTAGAAAACATCGATGCCGTGGCGCCGGGCGTAGTCCACTTTGTTCTTGAAGAGTTTAAGCAGCAAATAATCGCCGATAGGATTCTTACAGGGTGTGGATTGTGACCCAGTCACCAGTAGGATCCGACTCTCTGCTCCGGCCGCGAAAGATGGGTGCTGCTTTAGCCACTCCCTTCTCTTCTCGTCCCAATTTTTAACGGGCGGAGTATCAATGGTGTAGCTCAGACCCGGTCCGTCATAAAAACTACGGTCAGGCGGATCCGGGTGCATGTTTTGACCCGGTACGCTATCGGCACAGCTTGTGGATTGCGCGGCGGAGGTGTCCGAGCCGTGGCGTATAGTGGATGTTCGGTCGGAAAAGAAACTTGGAGTTGGGTTAGGGCTGTAAGAAGACCAGAGAGCCCAGACCACCAGTAAAGCCACCAAAGCTCCGCCGACGAACAGAAATCCATCGGAGAGGAAAGACGCCACGGTGCTCGAACCGTTGTTCTTGGCCATCGGGAAATTCTGTGACTGAGACAGCTCCGTGGACGCCATTATATATCAAGACAAACCCCCCTAATTAATTACTCCCCACGTTGTTAGGTTGAATTTTCCTAGTCCCCAGTAGCCATCTGGAAACTTGGAGAAAATGCGTCACCCGCTAAATTTAACCGAAGATTTGGCGGAGCCTGAGAAAAAAGAGTACACTTCCAAAAGAGATGAGCTCTTTCTAGCTGATGAGCTTTGAATAAAAGCAGAGTGGAGAAGAAAAGATAATGCAAAAGAAGCGCTAACCAATATATAAAAACGGTCATTGATATGGGGGATTTAATTCATGCACCACCGGTGAATGGTGGTGGTTGAGTGGGGGTTTTATGGCGGTTGTTTGGGAGTGATGTTGGTGCGGGGATTCGGGTTATTGTTAGATATAGACGAGCGCCATTAGTACTACTCCTGCTTGCGTTGGGCGGTGAGAAGGAAAGAAAGGTGGTGCCATTTATGATTTATTCCTCTGGATAATTTAATTATTGTTGCCTTTTAATTCTGTAAATAAATCTTTGCATCTCTATGTTTTCATACGTTTAGTTTACTTTTTTCTTATTTTTTGTTATGATAAGAATTTTAAATTGTTGCTGGAAGGTGAAGTCGAGTGCAGAAATTTTCTATCGACCTCAATAATATCATGCAAGGCAGAAAAATGAGTAAATAGTAAGATAGGTTCTCTTTTTATATTTTATACACGCATGCGTCAAGAGTTTATTATAATTCAAATTTCTAATTTTATACTTACAAATATAAGGATAATGTCATCAAAATAATTAATCACTCAATTTTATTTATACACGCACGTCAAAATTTTATTAAATTTGAATTTGTAATAAACTAGGTTAGTTGTAGTGTTGGACTTAAAAATACTGAAATTTAACAGTACTAAGATTGAAATCACTTTTTAGACACACGATTGGTCATCTCATGCTTGGGTATTGTACGTAAAGAATAAGCAATGATATTTTTTGATAAATTGGTGTAGTATTTCCAAAAAATAAAGAAACTGTTGAAGAATTATTTTTTAAATAAAAAAAATAGTTTGCGCTTTATGTATCAACCTAATATTTAAATTTACAACCGATGAATTATAACAAAATTAGTGAACCAACGTCTGAATTGATTCCATGTTGAGTTTCTTCTGGAATTTAGTCGGCAGAAAATTCAACGTAAGTATGTTATTTTCAAACTTTTGGCGTAGCAAACCCTTGAGAACAACAATTTTTTGCCAAAAATAGTAATAACTTACAAAATGATACTTTTATTGGTAAGTTTATAATTAGAAAGTTCTATCAACGCATACTATGGGAATCCAAATTCGATGTACTCATACTTTTTTTGGAGTTCGAATTCAAAATGCATAAGTATAATACCTAATTTTGCACTAGCTAGAGAAAAGCCTCACAGGATTTTGTTTATTCGACATGTGAATAATTTTTTCTTATACTTCACACTTAATCTTTCACACTATTCTCAATTTAATCTAACTTGTATATACATTTTTTTTCTTTATTACCGTACATAAAGAAACATATAAGGTATTAATTTAAAGAAATACAATAATTTTAGCACTACAATCAAAATGTGATTATTTAAATAAATTAATAGAAGTTCTGCTCTACGGTCAATCATATTGGCAAACATAATATGAAATCAAGAATTTTGAAAATGAATATCTATAAATCTGCTAAGAAATGTACAATTAAAGAAAATCACATGACAACCAAAAATACGAATACATTTTTTTTACGCTTAAGAATACTTAATATTAGATACTTATAAAAATTATTTTTATTCTAAACAAATACTGGATTAGCGAACAAAAAGTAATGTTGAAAGTTGATAGTTATGTTTGAATTAAAAAAATCAGTGAGAAAAAAGAAAAGAAAAATAAAAATATACAATTATTAAAGTATAGAGATACATCATTTGAAACATAAAAAAATATTTTTTATTTCATTAAAATTCTAGGTCCAAACATAGGGTAAAAGTAGATTAGGAATTTGGAAGTAGAGGTTAAATCAATTTGAGATTCTTTTAAGTGAAACAACCACTTATATTATTTAATTATCATAATTAACCATTAATTAATAATAAATATGAATTGTCAACTATTATGAAAACAAATAAACTATCCACATACTAATTTAATGTAAAAAGATTTTATAATTTCAAGATTTCAACTTCATCATTTAAATTACACATCAGTACTGTTCTTGAAATATTATTTTAGTCGGTTGCTTTTCGTTGGCATAGAAGAGGACCCAATTTAACCGTTAATCTAGATCGCATCACATTGGACCAAGTTAAGATCTAGCCCTGCAAAATCTAAGATAATTTTGGAAATTTGCGCTTGTCAAAAACTAGATAAAGAGTGGGGCAATTTGGAATTACAAATAAATAAATGTGGCTGGGGAGTATATTTTATTAGTTCAACAATATCTTTGCCCGTCGACGAGAAAAAGATAGCGAATATATTAAAAATTATATTATCAAAATAATATTATAACGGTGAGCTGGTTCGCATAATGTTGCTTTGGGGAAAGCAAATGACATAGGTACGTCTTTATCTGACAATCATTAACAACAATAATTTGTTATGTACTCATAGTTATAAATAACAACGACAATAATAATAGTTTATTATGATAATGTTTGAATATATGTTTTATTTAATTTTATTATGTATTTATTGTGTGTTTTGATAGGATGAATAATTAAGGAATTATGGGAGAATATAATTGATATTTGATTATTGTTTTTAAAAATAATAAAAAATAGAGTTTGGGAGTTTTGGTATGTTTGAATATATTTTTTAGAGAATATTTTTTACTGTAGATATTACATCATTACTTTTGTGTTGGTGTTTGGCGGTATTAAAGAATTTCTTTAATTGTAAGAATATTAATTAAAAATATTGTGTATATATGTATTGAAGAGATAAGATTATGTTGTAAATTTGTAATAATTAAGTGGATTGTATTATAATATTTTATGGATTTTGTTTGTTTGAGAATTTATTTAATTGTAATTATTATTATTATTATTACTACTACTTGTATGATAATAATAATGTATTAGTAGTAGTAGTAGTAGTAGTAGTAGTAGTAGTAGTATACTTACCCCAATTATTATTAGTAATTTATTACTACGATTATTATTGTTGTTGCTGTTGTTGTTAGTATTGTTATGATTAATATTATTATTATATTATAATTATTATTATTATAATTACTGATACTATTACCATTACTAGTATTAGTATTATTATCGTTTTATTTATTATTAATGCTACTTACATTATAAATATAATTGATACTATTATAATAATTATTATTAGTAGTAGTCGTATTATTAATTATCTTTTTATTATTAATTTTATTATTTTTATTTTTATTAGTATTGTTATTATTAATTATCTTTGCTATTATTATATTATTATTATTAATGTGATATGGGTATGTGGTGTGTGGGGGTGTGGCAAGGGGGGCGTGGGGGTGGGACAGGACAAGTAAGGGTTATGTAAAAATGTGAAATTAAAGTGGAATTTGATAAATAATGAGAAGGGTAAAGGATTTTTATGATATTTTACTGTAGTAGAAAATGAAAAAAATGAGTTAAGATGTTTGAGAATATTTTCCTGAAACGAGATAACATATCCAAACAAAGTGTATGTATTTTAATTAAGAAGATTTTTATTTGATTAAAAGGAAGAATTCGAAGTTTTGG
Source organism: Jacaranda copaia (assembly GCA_014898725.1). Classification (NCBI taxonomy): domain Eukaryota; kingdom Viridiplantae; phylum Streptophyta; class Magnoliopsida; order Lamiales; family Bignoniaceae; genus Jacaranda; species Jacaranda copaia. The sequence continues at coordinate 1,093,047 of JACGDI010005775.1, forward strand.
TGCAATCTCATGAGAATTAAGACAATGAAATTAATAAAGTTAAAATAATTAAATATTTGACTGTTCAATGAAATAAAATTTTAATTAAAATGAAGTATGCCACAAAACACACACACACACGTTTTACTTAAAATAATCTTAACAAAAACTTTCTTGTTTTTTCCTTATCTTTTCCTTTTTGTAATTTTACATTTTTTCTTTTCCTCATTTTCTTATATAGCTTTTCTCTGTCTTTTTTATATTTTATTTTCTCTCTTTCTTCTTTATTCTCTTCTTTGAGTTATTCTTGCTTTTTATTTCTATTATTTCCTGCCCTCAATTATCATCGGTTCCACCGTGGATTCCATCCGCTGCCACTTTTATTTTATTTTTTTGTTGGCTTTTTTTAAAAAAATAAATAAATTTACTCTTTCCTAATATTTTTTAATCCGCCAGCACCACGCAGTACTCTAGCGGCTCTTTTTGACTTCTTTCTTGCGTGTACTCCTTTTTTCTTTTATACCTTCCCTTTCATGTTCTTTACTTTTTTTTTTGTTATCGTCTTCTCTACATTTTTCTTTTCATTTAGAAGTTTACGTGATTGGATCTGAGTGATATTGTGATTAAATTCAATTTGATTGGCACACGCAGGTTGACAAATATCAAATTATTATTGCACTATCATTTTCTCTCAGTCAACTTGTAATTTTGCTACTATTTTTTTAAAAACTTAGTAGTTGGGTTTGTCAATTAATATCTTTTTAACTATCTTTCCTCGCAATTCATTGATTTATTGATATTTACCAAGTTAAATGTGTCATTATAATATAAATAAAAAAAATCTTGCAATTTAAATAAGTAATACTAAAACAAAATTTAACTGTATGAGAGGATTGTAGGCAATTCTGTTATCGGGTGTAGGAGTATAAATGAGTCGAACTCGACAAAAATTGCGGGCTCGAGCTTGAGTCCAAAATACTGAGCTAGAGCTTGAGCCGGCTCACCAGAAAATTTTAAAATATTACATTATTAATATATTATAATTATTTAATAATAATTAATAAAATATTTTAAGTTATAATTATAAATAAAATATATATTATACTAATTACTAAATGATTTAAATTATAATATGTTATAATTATTTAATTATATATAATAAATATTTAAAATTAGAAAAAAAATAAATTATTAATATATATTAATTATTTAATTAATATAAAAAATATTTAAAAATAGAAAAAGCTCATGAGCCGATTCATGAGTTTTCAGACAACTAAAATAAAGTGCAAGCTAGGCTTATGTTAAAGCTCGAGCTCGAAAAGCTTGAATTTGAGTCGAGTTATAATCAAACTGGCTACTCATCTTACACTCTTAATCGGGTGAATGAGGTTTGTTGGTGCAGTGATGCAATTAGGACAAAAGGACAATGTGGTCATTTAAATCGACAATACAAGGGCCTAAATGTCTTTTGAAGGATTAGCATGATTAGTGACCTCTTGCAGCATTCTTCTCGTATTAGTTGAAATAGAAGTAGAAAAAAAAAATTCCTTCTAGTTAACATAAAGATTAATGAATATAAAAATTCATGGGTTGAAGTGAAAGGAGCTTTTAAATTTCACTCTATTCTGCAAATGCGTCAGAAGCAATTCAATCAAATTAATATTTTTAAGTCAGCGACCAAGCTTAGTAAAATTACACTTTTAGCCCCTCCTAAGGTAATATCAGCTGAAGCGGGATTGTCCAATGAAACATATGGTGAGGCATTTTGCTTTTCTTTATGAGAATATGGAATTATGCCGAACAAAAGCTCTTGTAGCTCAGTTGGTTAGAGCACCCGTTTAGTAAGCGGGAGGTCTTGAGTTCGACTCTCAACAAGAGCACAGTTGCAACGTTAGTTCCTGTTTTGTCAAAAGCCAGCGAAGGTTGCAGAACTTGCCGCTTTGCTTTTTCCTCAAGTCTCGGCATTCAATCTCACAGTTGTATCTAAAACCCTTTTAATTTTTTTGATAACAACAGTTATATCTAATCTTTGTTTCTTGTGATAAATGATAATAGATATTATTTTGTGACAAATAGTGGTTTTAGGACATTTGTGCGTACATCAAATGAGTAAGGTTTGAGACTGATTAATTTGTAATACATATTTATTGTTATTATATAAATCACTGATAAGTAATAAAAAATAACTTAAAAATAATTATTTTATTATTAATTTCACAATAATCACTAATATAACAAAATAAATTTTTTTATCACTTAATATATTTAATTAGCACACAATTTTCATAAAATAACTCAATATGTTGCTATAGTATTATTTTTAATTATGTTTCGAAAACTTAACCTAGTTCTATTTGATCTTGTATCTTTGTTTTTGTATTTTTCTTGGCCCCCACAATTGGTGTTGGTAGTAATTAGCATGTCATCGAATAAGTGTTATAATTTGATATTTTATTTATTTATTTGTACACAGACATATTAAAAAAAATTTTAAATTCAAATATCAAATTCATACTTAGAGTTGTAAATGGATAATCGAATATTCGTTTACCGTTCGCATTCATATCTGTCTATATAAAATTTACCCGCATCTATTTAAAGTGGATATTATCCGTATCTGATTAATAAATATCCAATTATAAATTAATACGAATATGGTAAATACATATCTGATTGGTTTAATATCCGATTCGAATACATATTTACTAAATAATACATTATTTATGTTTTTTTAATAAAAATCTCATAATTCATATATTTATATATAAAAATCATAATTGAATAATTGGGAAGAAAAAAGAATAAATTTAAAAAATTATTGTAATATAGAGAAAAAAATGAAGAATAAAGTTAATCAATGTAATTATTATTGATTGACTTTATAATTAATATACTTAAATGTCATTATTATTATTAAGCACTAATAATCAATTATAAAATTAATTATTAATTAGAAATTATACTATTTATTTGATTGCTTTTTTTAAATAAAATTATATAATTTCTTGTGTTAATTAAAATATGTATTTGTTATGGATAAAGTTTTAATAAAATATGAATAAATTTGAATAATTATAATTGGATACGAATATATCTGAATTCGATCAATATCTGACGGATACGAATTCAGATATCATTTTTTAATATCCATCAAATCCGTATTTGTATTCAAATATTCAAAAAATTAAACGAATATAAATATAAAAATAATATATTCGAACCATTCAATATTCGTTTATACCTCTATTCATAGTTTATATATGAAACACATATTGGTGAGCCAAAACTACTTAACTTGACTTGATTTTACAGGTTTTTGTATGATTTAATTTAATAAAATATAAAAAATGTAATCCAATTCATCAACTAAAAAGTTGTGGACAAATTTTATTTTGTTTTGTCGGTTAAAAGACACCTTTGCCCATCAAATGGTGAAATTAAGTTCATTATCTAGAGTCTTGACCAATAGATCTCTAACCCTACCTAAATGGACCTCGATGTGGTGTCGGATTGGGCACGCCACAAACCTTTTAAAATCACGATGATGGATTTTGACTTGAAGCTGCGGAAGGGGCCCAAGCCATGCCTATAGCTGATAGGCTTAGGTATAGGGAATTATGGGGGCCTGCTTTAGCTTTTGGTAGATTGGCGCGCGCGCACGTACGTTTATGCGTTATATGTATATGTATAAGATAACATTTATAAAATACATTTTCTTATGCAAAAGAACGAGACATATTTAACGAGGATCATTCTAATAATAGCCACGACGCCTGTTCAATTCCAAAAATTATAAATATGTGACCATAACTAACTACATATTTTATTATCTTTCTTAGTAAGAAAAACCTTTTTTGTTATTTAAAATTCAAAAACTTTTTGTCAGAAATACCGACTTTCCGGAGTTGACTAATCAAAGAAAGATAATTCTTCTCATTAGTAAATAAATTCAGTCGGCATGAAAATTCCAGTCTCTTGGTATGGGGCTCATAGCCGGCTATAAAATTCAAATCAAACCAAAATTAAGCTTATACATGGGTTAAAATTTAGCCTCGTTTTACATTAATATGGTTGGAAGTATGAACTAAGGGTCTTCAAATACAATCCAGTTTTTTAAAAAAAAATCAACGAATCGATCCAAAAAATTAAAAATAAGTCAAAATTGAATTTTTTTTTATTGAATTTGGATTTTTCTTTTTAAAATCAATCAGTTTTGATCAATTTTCGATTCTGATCTCAAATATTGATTCAATTCAAACCAAATCGAAATTTACATACTAATAATATAAAATATATATTAATTGTAAAATACACAAATAAATTAAAATGAACTAAACTAAACCTAGGATTTTTTCACTTTCAAAAATGAAATATATAGGAATAATTATTGTAGACTTATAACTTTATAGTTGTATGTTCTTACATAATTTAACTTAATTTCACAAGATTAGTGATATGATTGCTAAATGAAATTTACAAATTAATTAATTAAATTAGTTTAATTATTAACAGTAACTTGTCAAATATTTTAATTAAAAATTTAAATTAAAAAACTAAATTAACTGATCAAATCCAAACCGATTTAAAATGGATTGAATTGGATTAAATTTATAATAAAAATCTAATTGATTCAGTATACATTATAAAGTTTGGATCGATTGATTTTTGTCCCAAAATCGATCCAAACTGAATTGTGAAAACCCTAGTTTGAACCGCTTAGTCAACAGTCAACTCTTGATCAAACCTCAGTATGCCTAAACACATCCATGTTTTAAGTCACTTTTAATTATCTATTTTATTTTATATTTTAATGCAATGAATATGTGTCAAGTGTATTTGATTTTCAATCGATTATTTATATTAAAAATTATTTAATACATATATATGTATTATATATTCACTAAATAAAATAGAAGATAAAACATAAATTTAAATATAGAATGAGAGTTGATTTCGCGCATAATAAAATTCCATATTTTTTTCCCATGGGAAAAGAACCACGGGATTTTTATTAACAAGAAAATCATGAGGCCTCATAAGTTATAATTAAGTATCATAACTAATATGGGATAACCCAGTAGGCCCAACATGCCCAACATCAAGTTTGAGCCAGAGCGCTTATCAACAATTATTTGATCGACCTTACTCGGCAGGGATCCACGATCGACCTGCATCGACCTCAAAACCACTACAAATAATCCAACTGGCCTAACAACAAGTCTAAGATCGACCAGTTAGGTCTGGTCGACATGTATTGATCTTAAGACCCACTCCGATGTTGACTCGGATCTCCGCCGCATTTATTAGTTTGACAAGTAGCATGCCTCCTCATTAATGATCGTGACAACCGGTACAGTTGCTGCCACCAACCTATCACCAACTCTGCCAACCCTGCTACCACCTTTGGCAGGGAGGCTCCTCTAGAGGTATTATTCATCCTGAAAAATAGGAGATTCAGCAATCTGAAATAGTACCGGGATTTGGATATGGAATGACTTTCAACCCCCTGGCAAAGATAAAAGTCAGTACACCTAATAAGGGCACCATAGACAAATCACGCCTGGAGAAGGCTATAAATACTTCATACTCAATCATGCTCAAGATAATGCCCAATATGCTATAAACATTCTATTCTCTCAGTCTTATGTTCGATTACTATATCTTGATCAGAACTAACTTAAGTGTCAGAGTACCTTAATCGGAAGCACCTTAGCTAGTCTAACGTGTGTTGTGGTAGTAGATCTCAGACTTTGAGAGAAATACAGCTTTGAATACTCGATCTCCCTAGTCAAATTCACCCCAAACACTATCCTTTTACTATAAGTGACTTTCAACCGCATTAATTTTGGAGTCGTCTGTGGGAATTATTGAGATTGCAACAAAAAGATGGAAAACACATGCAGAACAACATCCGAAAGGGAGGAGAATAAGAGGTCCAATTCTCTGCCTCTCCCTCCCCCCCAACAAGGTATACACGCTCTAGGCACCAGTGCTCCTCAGGAATAGGTGGTGACGCTAACAATGCCAAATACGCTATAAACTTTCTACACCCTCAGTCTTCTGTTTGATTACTATATCTCAATCAGAACTAACTTCAGCATCAGAGTACCTTAGCCGGAGGCACCTTGGCTAGTCTAATGTGTGTTGTGGTTGCAAATCTCAAACCTTGAGAAAAATACAGCTTTGAATACTCGATCTTTCTGGTCGAATTTACCCCAAACACAATTATTTCACTATAAGTGACTTTCAGCTCAAATATCAGCCTAGCTATCTGTCGCTTTGAACAGACACACTACAGTGCCTGCTCCTGCTGCCAGTGCAACTCCATAGCCATCCCCACCAGAAAATAGGTCTCTTGAGAATAGCTGCGACTGTAAAGAATCTAGGCAACCGCCCGCCAGGCGCGAAATCAGTCCCAGATGCTCGCATGAGGAGAAGAGATGATAAAAATGCGGGAAAAGATAGCAAATTGGGTAGATCACATCAGATCTAATCGAGCCATGTAGCACAATAGGGTCAAACGCTCTAAGCGTGACTACCGCGAAGAAAGGAAAGAGTTTACAAACCTTACACCTCGACCCATTTGAGCCTCGCAGCGCGATAGGACCGAGCATGTTAGATCGAGTCTTGACCAGAATGCCACCTAGGCAAATCGGGATGAATGGAAAGAACCGTCCCATCAAGTCTAGCAGCTAAATAGGCGTCTCAACGAGATTTTGAGGAGAAACACTAATAGAGCACCAAACTTGAATGCTCCTCAGAGATCTCATCAGGAGAGAAGGTCTCCTTTCATTCAAGATATCATTAACGAGCGCATCGCCATCGATGCAAAAGTCCTCACAGGTCTGTCGAGGTATGATGGCTCTACTGACCCCAATGAGCACCTCATGCAATTTGAGCACATGATGCAGTTGCATGGACACAATGAATACATCGATGCCAAGATATTGGTGACCACTTTCCAAGGTATCGCACTAGATTGGTTCGTGAAACTTGAACCATCATTAATTTATTCTTATGACCAACTGTGCGACAAGTTCTTGCACCTGTTTGCTAGTAAAAGAAAGGTGAAGCTTCCCCATACCCCACCTCCGCACTATCAAGCAAGGTGAGGGAAAGTCCCTCCGTAATTTCTTCACTAAATTTAATATGGAGATCCTCAAAATAGATAACCCCAGGATTGAGTTCTTGATTGATGTATTGTTCCTGG
>JACGDI010005775.1:1103285-1127820 GCA_014898725.1 Jacaranda copaia
GGTGGTGATGGTGTAGATGTCGATCTCGTTGAGCTTACCTGTTCAGCGGAAGCACCTTCTCGTTGAGCGATAATAGCTCGATGATGCTCCTCGTTCCTCAAAGGCTAAACTTGGGATTCGTTGTAGCTGTAGGCCATTACTTCATCACAATTTGCATATGTAAATGAATTAGGCAATAGTCAAACTCGAGCAGAAAGATGGAAGTGTTTAATCAAAATAGTTGACAAAAAGTTTCTACCTATTCAATCGCCCGCAGGCAGATTGAGTTGGATAGGGGATAGGCCAGCCAACACCAAACATCTCTCTTCGGTTAGTACTAAGGCCTCCATTTGCCCAAATTCGATCAAATCTCGGATGAAGGTGTTAGGCTAACTAGGTATTTGGTTTCCAGGCATCTCCATAGGCCCTCTTCACCAGCCCCTTGGAATGGCAAAAACCCTCGACCCCCGGATATAAAAGAAGTATTTTTTCCACTCTTGCCTATAAGAAGAGGCAGGGGACACCAAAAACTTCCGCTGGCGTTGAGCAATCAGGTAATAAAAACCAAACTCTTCAGTGCTATCCGACTTTTGGGACATGGATAAGTAGAATAAGTTTGAGAAGTTGGCAAAAGACGCCGGTTGGTTGTACAAGTGCATTAGCACGGAAAAACTATATAATGTGGCAAAATAATTCGGGGGTAACTGGGTGATGTTAACTTCTAGGCCTAGTAAGAGGTCAACTATTGGTTGGGCGAGCGAAAACCTAAGGCCGCATTTCAACCCCTTCTCGAATACAGTTATACACCCTCGGAGAGGTCAATGCATCCTACCTTGAGTCCCTAGAGCTATCAGTTCATATTCTTCAAGGATATGGTACGCTACCCTAATATGGATCAGGTTAGCAGGGGTTATTTTAGAGGTTATTTTAGTGTAGTGGTCAGGGGTAAACAATTGGCCCAGGGTTACAGGCACATCACTAGGGCCAGCATCCCCCTCTGAAACAACTCTAACATTACTTGTGCTACCGAAACTATTCAAGCTAAAGCTATCACTCGTGGATGAACTCAATTCACTCTCATGAGATGTTTGAGATATACTCTCCGCCCCAATTTTCCCCTTATGGGCCACGCCCCCTGACCTAGTATCATCACTACTTGAACTGGAAGACATGCTTCTACAAATGAAAAGGTAGAAAAGTACAAGAACGACATAGGCACTTACAATGAAAATTTTGAAATTGTTAAGCGCACGAAAACTTAAGAGCTTTAAAGGTAACAATTCGACCAAAAGTATCGATAGTAAAAGTATAAATGGACTCAGTTATCCTATTATTTATAGGCGTTCGTGTGATGGAATCTGAGTAACTATTATGATAACAGCCTGCCCCAGTACGCTTCATATTCTGTGCACTAATAGCGCATTAAATGCAGCAAAACCACCTCAAACCCTAGTCGGCAATTCAAAAACCCTAGTCGAATATGGGTAACCACCGTAACTGAATGTAAAGTCCCTGCTCCTTCTCATCGACGAGCTCGATTAGGACCATGAGTTGGGGAGACTAATGACATGGGATAACCCAGTAGGCCCAACATCAAGTTTGGACCAAAGCGCCCATCAATAATTATCCGATCGAACTTACTCGGCAAGGGTCCATGGTTGACCTGCATCGACCTCAGAACCACTACAGATAATCCAACCTGCCTAACATCAAATCTGAGAGCGACCAATCAGGTCTAGTCGACATGTATCGACTTTAAGACCCACTCCAGCGTTAACTTGGATCTTCACCGCATTATTAGTCTGACAGACAGCATGCCTTAGCATTAATGACGCGTGACAACCTGTACAGTCGCTGCCACTAATACTGCCATCAACTCTGCCAACCCTGCCACTACCTTTGGCAGGGAGGTGCCTCCAGAAGTACTATTCAACTTAGAAAATAGGAGATTCAGCCACCTAAAACAGTACCGGGATCTGGATATGAAATGACCATCAACCCCCTGGCAAAGACAAAAGTCAATACACTCGATAAAGGCACCATGGACAAATCATGCCTGGAGAAGGCTATAAATACTTCATACTCAACCACGCTCAAGGTAATGCCCAATACGCTATAAACATTCTATACTCTCAGTCTTCTGTTCGATTACTATATCTCGACCATAACTAACTTGAGTGTCGGAGTGCCTTAGCTGAAGGCACCTCAGCTAATCTAATGTGTATTATGGTTGCAGATCTCAAACTTCAAAAGCAATACAGCTTTGAATACTCGACCTCCCTGATCGAATTCACCCTAAACACTATCCTTTCACTATAAGCGATTTTCAACCGTATCAATAACAATAATTTCATAAGAACATTTAATGATTATAAACTTTCAACGGTTACTTCCCTAGCTAACATATAGTAGGCTGATTTCAACACAAAAACTTAATGTATTTTAGTAGTATACTAACGCTATCAGTTTTTACTGGGTCAATTGAGGATAAATAGAAGAAAATGATACTCTTCGTATTTATTATTTAAATTTAATCACAATAAGTTGACAGAGAAAAAAAAGGTGGGGGTGAGGGTGTGGGGGCGGGGGGTGAGTCTCCTGCTTCCTCCTCAAAAAAAGAACGAACTCAAAAAAAAGTGGAGCTTTTGAATTTAGATATATATTAAGTCTAATTTGTGTGCCTTTGTAGGTCGGACAACTAAGGCTATGTTTATTTTCATTTTTGTTTTTTCTACTGTTAGAGAAATGAGATTATATTTGTTTTATTTACTTCGTATAAAATATTTTTTATTTCAATTTCATATTTATAACTACTATTCTTAAATTTATAGGTCTATTTTTGTCAACTGTGACCCATTTTACACTGGTCTAAAAATAATTAAATTTATTGTTTAATATAATAATTATTTCTTCTGTTCTTATACAGTTATGCAATCCATAAAAATACCAAGTAATAATTTTTTTCCCCAGCATAATTTAATTGAAGCCGCTTTCAGTAAAAAACGAGACTCATAATAAATTAAAATAATAACTTTTATTATTATTCTTACATTAAAATATCATTTCTAATTTGACAAAAGTCATTAGCTTACATTACTAATTCAGACACATTACCACTTTGAACACAAATACGTACCAATATAATAAAGCCTTCTTTCATTTTCAATTTTTAAAAGTATAAAAATTAAAAATAAAAACAAACATCCACCAAACTACTTCTACTCACGCAAGGAATAATGTTTTCTTGATGGTTTTGTGAAAAGACCGTTCAATGGTATGCTGACGAGGAAACTGGAATTGGCTTATGCTATGTATAAGTAGTAAATATATAGCAATAGCTTTCTTGACGCAAAAACCTTAGTTAAAGTGGCATTTCCCAATGGTAATAGTTAGGTAAACTCGCACTTTACAGTTTAGATCCCACGACCCTTACAAAAGAGATTGAGTTCATTGAACTATTACTAGGAGCAATCACGAGTTGGATTGAGTCGGGTATGGGAAGAAAATGAATTAGAACCAATTATTTTTAATTGGTTTGGTTTGAATTTTATAATTTTTAATTTTTGAATCCGAACCAATCGGGTTGGTTTGGGAGGAGGACGAGAAGAAGGAGAAGAAAACACCAGTTGTAATCTCTTTAGTTTTTTAACTAGGAAATCAAGACAATTAAATTATTTACAAAATATTCATTAAAATTCAAAAGCATACAATATTATACCAGAGCACCATAAGTCATAATTGTTATAAATTATTTCCTTCTTTACCACAAGCCATTATAAATAATATAAAATTTCAAATCCAAATTTAAGTTGAATATTAAATATAAATATAAATAACAAAAATTATAATTAAAAAAATTATTTATTTTAATTGAATAGTCAAGTCGGGTTGGGTAGGGTAGATGAATATGAAATTTGAAAATCAAATCAAATAAAATCAGGTTTAATCGAATTCAACCCGATCAAACTCGATCAAAACTGAACCAATTAGATTGATTTGGCTTGGATTGTTGGGCTCATTGGATCGAGTTGATCCGATGAATACCCCTAACTACTACTATTACTACTACTTTTTCTTCTTCTTCTCATTATTATTATTAGAAATAATTCTACTGTGTTTGATTCCAAGGTTTCCATACTTCAAAAAAAAAATTGGGGCGTATCTTTCAAATTATTAATTTGATATTAGATATAAGTTTTTCTTGGATAAGTCCTAATATTGAAAATGCTCTGATAGTTAATATGATTTGTGAGGTACAATAATTATTAGGATATAATTAAATTTGAGTTGTAGCTTATAGATGGTATGGTGAAAAGAATAAAAGTGATTGATATAAAATATTTTGAGATAAGTTTTCACCGTTTCAACTCTTAGAGCAAAATAATTGAAATTAAATTTGGACACGGAAAAAAATATTAAATAAATGTATTTGAAAACAAGGGGTGTAATTTTAGATATTCAAAAAGCTTTTGGTAAATAAACAATTATTAAAATTGATCTCTTAATTGAGACAAAAGTTGAATTTTATTTTATTTTTTATTTCAAACAAAATCGCCACATAACTAATGTTGATAGGCTTTAAAAAAATCATCTTTGCAAATATAACAACTACTTATAAAATAGAACACCAATTTTCGGCCGGAGACGAGAAGGAATTAAAATTGACCTCTTTGTTGAATCGATAAAGCGATTAAGACCAATTGGGATCAATAACATCTTAAACTTTACCCAAAATCTATACACGAGCAATTTGCATAGTTCAATCAATCAAGAAAGATGATCAATGATCGAGCTCGAAATGGGAATGCACATACAATCTATCTATTTGTTATTTCTACTTTAGATCTCTTTCACTTTTTAAAAAGTGACGTCCAGTAAACAACATTTGATTTATTTTTTCATTGATGCAAAGTTGCATTCATTATCTTTCCAATCTTGACGGGCTTTAAAAATTCTCTCTCCAAAGAGAAAGATCTTATTGAGACATTTAACAAGAAAAAATTTAAGAAAAACAAATCAAACAGTAAAAAGTTTGAACGATAATAAATGAATATCTACAAATGTCATATTTATAATTTCTAAAAAATTATAGTTTGCAATAAAATGACTATTTAAAAAAAATTGACGCTCCTAATCCGATATGTGTGTGTATATATATATATTCGACACGGTACAAATTGATTGAATAATGGAATACACAAATACATCTGGATTAAAATTGAGACAAATAGAGTAAACTTGAGTTAATTGATAAAATAAAGAAACAGGACATTTTAAAGTTACATGGAGTAGGAATTGAATAAAAAATAAAAATAAAACTAGCAAGGACTTTGGACGCTGTCCGGTCATTATTCTGAACACACGTGTTTCTCCTTGGAAGAGAAAATAATTCAGTACACTGACTTTCCAGCAGTTCACGTGCAGTGTTTTCACTGAAAGAAGTCTCTTAGCTGGGATTCGGTCACCAACGTCGCCCCCAGAATTAAAAAATAAAAATAAAAATAAAATACTCAAATGAGTGTGAGAGAAATCGTAACTAGAAAATTACTCCTCTAAAGACCTTTTATATAATTTGAATAAGCCATAAAATATTAGCACAAAAGTGGTGCCGCATTATTTATTGCAAAATTAAAATTATTCTTAATGTTCTAGTTATTGCCTTCAAAATAATTTTTTTCCCAATCTCCTATGAAAGTACAATAACAGCTAATAGAAAAAATTTTCAAATTGAGATGCAGATATTTTGTTATTTTTAAGAAAATTCAAACTCACTGTAGTAGAAATTTATTAATGGTTTAATAGTAATACTCTCCATTTGTTTGCTCCAAAATATAATAGTCCAACAATGTTATAAAACTTAAAAATTTTGGACAAACTTTTGAGTTTAAAGTTTCACCACAAAGAACATATTCCTTCAATTACTATAACTCTTTCTTTTTAGTTGTATAAAATAGTAGTCTGAAGAATTTTTTGTGCAAGTGACCACAAGAAGAAATAACTCTTACTCATAGGTGTGAAGGATGTTCACAGCATAAATGAGAAATAGTGAATAATAAAATTAGGAATTACACGTAGGAATATGGAGGGTGGTTAACAAATTGATGCATTAGTGACATTAGAAAGTCATGCAATGGTGTTAATGGCTATAAAAGTGAGTTGAAGAAAAACAATGAAACTATTCTTCACAACATCAGCAACCGTCACTATAATATCACAATTTTCTTATCATTGATGGAGGTAATATGCAAGCTCATATAGATTTTTTTTTAATATAAAAATATTTAATGCACCAGTATATCCGAGCAAAATATGTTTAGATGTTATTCGATTGTAGGTAATATGTTTGTACATATAATGTCGCCAACTCAAGTGTTTTGCTTTGAAGTATTTGATTATATAATTTAGAAAAGATTCGACTATTAGCCAAATAATTAAATTTAATCCTCTAAGCAGTAACATATGGATTATTTGAAAAAAAAAAACATATGGATTATTCAAATTTCATAGTCCTAAAAATACAAAAAAAAAAACCGATGAAGTTTGACTAACAAAAATCCTCTACCTCTCAAATTAATATTTATAGATTATAAAATAAAATTTTTCAAAAAAGAAAATAAATAGATGTGGTAAATATAAGTAGCTCTAACGTTTGGAATACTTATAGACGAGTGATGCTTAATACATAATCCTTGTTAATAGGCTTAAAATGAGTTATTTAAGCTCAAACATCCTAATTTAGATGATTTTAAATTATGAAATAGTTTATATCAAGTTGATTTATTCAAAAAATTATGAATTTATATTATCTTGCGTAACGATACTACTTTTTTTAGAACAATTTAGGAGTCATTTGGTGTCCATTCATTATCCTTTTACAATAAATGCATTCGAAAACAAACAAAGGCGCACCTAAAAAATAACCAGACAATGATTCATAAACTCCAAAAGTTCCATCTTTTGTTTCGAAAATTATACTGGATGAGGCCTGAGGGGATGTGAAAAGGGGATCTCACGTGACCATCGCAACCACGTCCTACGTCAGGGTATCCGAGTCAGCCGCAAACTTTATTAGGGAGTAGGAATTGAGAACTCGATCCAGATTCATTTTTTGTATTTTTAATATAAATATATATTAAGAGATTGTTAATGTTAGAATATTTGACTTCTCACATTACGTGGCAAGGTTATGCTAGTGAATTATAGACTATTTAATATTTAAATTTATTTAAGTACTAGAGTTAGAGTAATTGGTCTCATTAATTTCAAGAAAGTGAATCTGGTTAACCAAAATATTTTGCTAGTAGTTTTAGCTAAAAATTAGAAGAAAGAAACAGAAATTGGGGAAATATTTTAGCTATTAAATTAAAGATATTTGTAAATAAATAACATCCTCTACTTGAAAATAAATATCTGTATAAATAAATACAGAAGTTTTTCCTAAGGTTTGAAGGCATCTATAATTCAATTTTCAAATCACATTTATTAAGAACTTAACCAAAATTAGGTTCAATGAGTTGTAGGGTGCTTCAACGTGTTTTAGGGTGGTTGACCAAGTTTGTAACAGCCCGTTTGGTTTAATTTTCAAAGGCATTTTCAGTTTTCACGCATTTTTAAAAATTAAAAAATTAGTTATAAAATAAAAATAAAAATTGAGATATATTTGGATGAAATGTTGAAAAATAATGATTAAAATAAGTTATAGAAATGAAAAGTAGGCTAATTTATATTTTTTTATGTTTAAAAAAATTTATTTTTAAAAATATATGACTATTTTATTAATTTGAAAATGATAGTAGGTACTTTATGTTAAATCAAAATTGAATTTAATTGATATAATAGTAGGATGATATAATAAGTTTAGAAAGAGTTTTGAGAAGAAAATGTATACTTTTTCTAAAAAAAAATTGTGAAAAAGTATTTGTTTCTAATTTTTATTTTCAAATAAAAATGAAAATAGGTTTGAAAATAAAAACAAACAAACCGTTTTACTATATCTTATAAGATATTTACAACAATCTGACCAAAAAATTACATATGAACTTATTAGATAAAAAAACTAAAGGCATAAATATTAAGAATTGGAATACATTAATAGATCTTTTAGATTTAAAAATCTATTTAAAAATTTTTTAATAACTTTTTTATAAATATAATCATAGTTATCTTGTATTTGTTTTTTTTTTTTTGAAGTATATTCCAATTGATAACGGTAAAACTACACGATATTTATCACATGACCTATATGATGGACTCGGCCGAAAGGAATTGCAAGAGTGTAAAATTGTTTGATTAATTTAAGAGTGTATTTTATTTTGCCCACCTAATACTCTCTCCTTGAATTGACAAGATACGTAGTTAGTATTTTCGAAATATATATTTTAATTTTAACTTTTTAGAAAAATATTTTAGAAATTATTGAAATTTTTGAATAGTTGTTTGAATTTAATAATATAAGATAATTTATATTATATCAATTAAAAATTATTATTATTTGAAAAATAAAGAAGTGGTGGAAAAAAATAATCTCAAATCTGAACAATCAGAGTATTATTAGCTAGCTTGGACTTTTTTGGCATTCCGACATCATGCAATGCACATTCTTCGAGCATGCCATACCTTGTAGCTTTTAGTTAGTCGGACCAGTTTGATCGCTTGGACGGACAACTTTGATCCTCTATTTCATTTATTTTATTTATTTACTTATTTTAATTTATTGTATTTATGCCAAATATATATTTAAGGGATTTTTAACTTACTCACCTATATAACTTTCGTATAAATATATTATTTACTTCAAAAGATTTTTCATTTTTCTTGAAAATTTATATACTATTATAAAAAACCTATTTTGTCAATAAAATGAAAACTTAAATTATGATATCAAATTTGTCATTTTATTTTCCTCATACATTCAATAAAACTTACATGTTCAAATAATCATCATATATTTAAAAAAATTTCTTTGAAAAGGTAAATTCACTATTTTAATGACTTTTGAATTTTTTTCTTTAATACTGTAATGGACTATAAAATTTTTATTTTACATGAATGTTATTTTTATAATTATGCAAATTATACATATATATGCCACTTTTAATATAATGAATATGACAACATACACAAATAATATGTATTATTCAAAATTATTTTATGCACACAGAGAATAGGGTGCAAACGATAGTTAGTATTAAATATTTAATCACTATTTACTTTAATTATGAAGTAACATTAATTTATTAAATAAGATAATGTCTTTAGTGCAACTTCAACCATTTAATTTATAGTCAATGTAATTTACCTTGATCATTTTACATAAATAAAATAAAAAATTTTAACTCAATATTTTCAAATTCTTTTACAAAGAATGATAAAGTTAAAAGGGGAAGTCTAGCATTACTCATGAATTGTAGGTGACTAACCTTAGTCACAACAAATCTAATATGTGTGATATAGTTTAGCAGATCTATATTGTCCATTTATTGTAACCGATCACCTGTTAAACAGGTTTCACAAACTTGTTGCCTGTGTAGCCCTTATGCATGTTTTATGTGTATTCTTTGTTTAATTTAGTATGTAGATGTAGGAAAAAAATTGCCTTTTTCACCTCATAATCTAACTGTGTATGCACTGTTAGTCCTGAGCTAATGGAATTAAACATTTTTATTCCAAACTTTATATCTTTTTTAACATTTCTAGTCCTCTTCCCAATTTTTCATTAAAATTTGGATGGAAACTGTTACATATTTATGAAAATCCCTCTAAAATTTTATCTATTTATGAAAAGATGCATAAAATATAAAATTTAATCCTCATTAAAAAACATAAAAATTAAGGATAACGAAAACTCTCCAAAAATATATTTTAGAATAATATATATTTAAAAAAACACACACACAAATAGCTATAAATACATACATATATGGAAAAATTACCTTTTTGGTTTGATAGTTTGATTGTGTGTGCATTGTTATTCCTGAACTTATGATGTTGTAAACTTTTGGTCCAAATTTTGTAATTTTTTTAATGCTTTTGGTCCTCCTCCCAATTTTCTGTGAAAATTTAAATGAAAACTATTATTTATTTATGAAAATTCCCTAAAATTTTATCTATTTATAAAAGGATCCACAAAATATATCATTTAACCCTCACTTAAAAATTAAAAATTAAATACCAAAAGTTTTTAATTTTTTTAAAATAATATATATATGAATATATATACACATTTATATTATATATACATATGTAAACAAGCATATATAACTATATATGTATATATTATATAAATCTCCATCTACTATCGTCGACCAGCAGTGTTGCAGCCATGGCTTAGCTCGTAGGGGTTGGGGGTTGGTGGGTGCGGGGTGATGGAGGTTTGCCTAGTTGGGTGGGGTGGGGGAAAAGAGAGGGGAATTGTTGGTGGTGGGGGGATGGGCCTGGCCAGCTCGATTGTGGACTTGTAGGGTTGTGGGGAAGACAAGTGTGGTGGGTGGAGGGGAGGCAGAAAAAGATAATTTTTTTTATTTTTATGTTTTTAAAATTTTTATTTATTTATTTTTTAATTAATTTAGTACATATTAATTTAACATTACTTAAAATATTTCATTCTTTTACTTATTTTATTTATTTAAAAATCTTAAATTATATTGTCTAAAATTGTTTAGGTTATATTAAAACAATTAAATTTATCAAATTATGTGTTTAAAATTATTATTATCAATTTTAAATTATTAAATTACAGAAAATTACCTTTTTAATCCTATAGTTGAACTGTGTATGTATTGTTAGTCCTAAGTTTTAGACTATCAACATTTTTAGTCCATTTTTTAACAAATTTTAGGCAATTGTGGTCCTCTGTCCATTTCTATTAAGTATTAACAAAAATTGTTAGATTGATAGACCACAACCAACTAAATTTGATCAAGTTATGAAAAAGCCCCCACAAAATATGAAATGTTCATTAACAAATAAACCCAGAGTTATTAAGAAATTACAATGATCCCTAAATATATCACTCTATTTAATATTTTTGAAAAATCGTTGGCCTCCATTAACAAATTTGTTGACTGCTTCAAGAATTTATATAAAAATTTAAAAATGGCCTTCAATAAGTTCTAGTTATTCTCGAGATAATAAAATGTTATTGAACTTATTTTTAATATTTTTCATACTATGAGGTATAATTTTAACATTGTTTAAATTACTCATAATACATTTAAATATATTCTATTATTAATTATATTTCTTATGTGTTGAATAATCTTTCAATTCAAATTTAATTAAGAAATAAAAATTTTAAATCATAAACAAATGTATAGTAATTTAATTAAATTGATTAAACTTATTTATTAATGAAAATAAAATAATAAAAATAAAAAATAATTAAACCTATATCTTAAATAGAGCTAATAGCAAAAAAAATCCCTTGTATTTTCTCTAGTTGTCAAATGCCCCTTAAGTTACTAATTTAATCAAAACAACCCCTAGTGTTTCATTATAATTTTCTCACCGCCCTTATAGCCATTTACCTATTGACTAGATGTGTGTTGACAAAAATACCCTGATTTAACTTTTTAATTTTTACTACCCAATTACTTTCTGTTTCTTCAAAAATCTCGTCTATTGAAGATTAGGGCTTATGGGAATGCTATCTTCCAAACTATTGATCGAAATTGAATGAAAAACCCTAGAAAAAGTTCAATCAATCTAACAACAAAGTGAAGAAACATGTTCGGCGAAGAAAATCGACCAGGCTACTGCATCGGGCTATTGCATTGAAGGTGCTGAGGTTTGGTTTTTTCTTTTCTTTTAGGGTTTCTTATATATCTTGAATTTCTTTTACTTGTAGTTTGTTTTGTTCTAATGTTACAATTTTAGTTTATGTATTGGCCTTGTAGTTTGTGAAATTTGTATATTTTTATGTTTAGTTGCGTATGGGTTTAGAAGGGTATTTTTCAGCTATAGATTCAAATCTTGAATGGGTTCTGTTTCTATCATGTGATTACAAATGTTGTGAACTTTTCACTATCTTGGATGGGTCGTGTCTCATATAGGTTATGCCGCCTTTTTCAACTTTCTACTATTTGTGACATGGTCCCATTTTTTAGTTATGAAGTTTTGTTATTAGTGGTCCACTTAATAGTGTTGGTTAAGGAGTATTTAATTATTATTTTGTTAAATATATATGGGTTTTATTAACCAGACTTAGTTTACATGGTTTTTGGTGCAGATGCATGAGTATCATACTTTTCATATGTGGGTTGGGGTCAGTTTGTTCAGAATCCAAATGAACTATGTTGGGGGGTCAAAGCATGTATTCAAAAAGGTGAACTTAGACTACTTCAAAAAGGATGATCGATATGCAATGTATAAAGCAAGAGGAGGTTTAAGAATGTTTATTTTCTTTTTGGAGTACTTATGGATTGGGGGTTGAGGTTGATTAGTGGAGATAGTAGGATTGTTGACCTACAACAAGTTAATTCTAGTTAAAATTTGTCACTATATGTGGTGTTGATGTTGAGATTAAGGATCTAATACCTTTGCTTTTTGTTGATAAAGAAGGCAACAAGCTTAATAGTCAAAGAAATAAATTTGTTATCGAACAATATTTCATTTGATGATGATTTCTTTAGTAGTGATGAATGTACACAGAGAGCAAATGAGGGGCCTTTTGGGATAACCACTAAAGCAGGTACACAAAGAGTTACTGATCAAACTATTGATCATAATGATGAATGTACAGAGACAACAAATAAGGGATATCCTCTGGTAGCTATTGAAGTTGAAACCAAAAAAAATGCTGAAACAAATACTGTAGCAGATATTGAAGCAAATGTTGAAGCATACACTGAAATAAACATTGAAGCAGCAACTTAAGCTGGAGATACTCAAGTTAATGACCATGGAGTTATTGATATGTGTGATGATGCAGCTTTTTGGGATGAAAATGTTGGGAATGCCCTTCAAGCAGCTCTTGGGGATGAAAATATTGAGAATGCACTTGAAGTTGATTCATACTTTGATAACCAAGGACCTTCTGAGGTAAGAAATGAAACAGAGGATGCTACTGAGAGTGAAGGTAGAGAAGGACATCTAATTGAAGAATGTAATGCACCTGGTCCAAGAAAAAGTAAAAGAATAGTATCACAGAGGGGTGATTTGGTAGAATCATCTTCTAAATGTGATGACTCTAGTGATGAAGACTTTCAAACTGGTGAAGAGTACATAAACTCTGATGCTCCAAGTGAAGAATTGGATGGTATTGGGGGTTCTTTAGATAATGATATTTTTGCATTAAAAGGTGCCAACAAACACAAACTACAATAAAAGTTTGAGAATGATGGGAGGAAAGGAAAGAAGACTAGTTAACAGGGCACAAAGACAGAATATGGTTGAAGAAATTAATGATGGTGATTGGTTTAGTGAACCCAAGGATGATGAAGATATTGAAAGACCTCCTGGTTTAGATGATGAGGTATAGAGGCATCTTCACTTCAATGATGGTTAGAATATGAAGAACTTTTAGATGAGAGAGTGCTTGAGATTTGCCAATGTTGATGTATTTAGAAAAAGCAAGGATTGGAGTGTGAGATATGGTTGTCAATTTCATTATGAAAAGAATGAAAGGACAAGAGTTACAGTTGTATATGCACATGATAATTGCAGCTTTAGGATTCATGCTTATGTGGTTTAAGGTGGGCTAGTCTTCATGGTATGGTCCAAAAAATGCATTTATTTTTTACTTTTTGCATTTAAACCCCTTGTATTTTTTATTGGTAGTAACAACCCCTCTTTTGTTTTGCCCTAGGTCAAAATAATAAAAGGAGAGCACACATGTTCAAGACCAAGACAAAACAAGCATGCTACATCTAAATACTTGGGGCAAAGGTTGGAAAATGTTATTAAGGACAATCCAGATGTCCTCGTAGAGAAATTAGAAAAGTTAATTCTAAGGAAGTGTGGAGTTGAAGTCAGCTACTGAAAGGCCCTGAGAGCAAAGAAAGCTACTATGGAGAAAATAAAAGGAAGGGATGCAATGGAGTATACCTAACTTTGGGATTATTGTGAGACAGTTAGGGCAAAAAATCTAGGTAGCAAGCTAATATTGAGAAAGGTAACAAATTCTGACCCCCCCCTTGTGTTTAAATAGGATAATTTTCAATCTTGGTGTCATGAAGATAGGGTTTTTGATTAGTTGTAGACTATTAATAGGCTTGGATGGTTGTTTTTTGAAAACTCCTTATGGTGGGCAATTATTGTTTGTTGTGGGTAGGGATGGGAATGATAATTTATTTCCTATTGCACTTGCTGTAGTACCTATTGAAAATAGGAAAACATGGAGTTGGTTTGTGTTTGAGTTGTTAGATCATTTAGGAGGGGTGAGTGATCAATGGACATTTATTTCTGATAGGCAAAAAGGGCTTATTGAAGCACTTAAGGAACAAGCTCTTGGTTGTGAGCATAGATATTGTGCTAGACATATGTATCAGAATTTCAAGCATAAATGGATTTCATGGTGTTGAAAGACCTATTCTGGAAAGTTGCATCAACTTGTAAAAAAAATGAATTTGAAAATTACGTGAAAGAGTTTGAGAAAGCTGATCCAAAAGTGAATGTTCAATTTGAGATAGCTTCAAAATGGCTACGAAGTGTCCCATAGTTGCCACTGGGCAAGATTGTTTTTTAAAACCACATGTAAATTTGATGTCATGGTCAAAACTTTGTGTGAGTCATTCAAAAATTTCATTTTGGATGCTAAGGAATTGCGAATTATGAGCATGTTTGAGTGGATTAGAAATAGATTAACTGAGAGGATACAAGTAAAAATGGCTAGAATGGAGAAATATGATGGTGTTATCTGTCCGAATATAGTGAAAAAGATAAACAAAGTGAGTGAGATTGGTAGGAGTTGTTTTCTTCTTTTCTTTTATGTTTGGGTGTTTTTATACCTATATTTGATGCTTCTAATGAATTTATGTTTTAATTGATTTTTTAGGGCTCTGTTGCTCAATCAGGAATAGAATCATCAGTTAATGATTCTATCCCAACTCAAGAAACACAAATTGCTCCTGGTTTTGGAAGAGGTGGAAGAGTTGGTACAAAAGGTTGAAGATGTGGCAAAGTTTCCCAAAAGGTCAAAACAGAAGTAAATCTCAAGCTGGTCCGCAAACTGTCACTCAAGCCTGTCCTATTGTTGCCCCTCAAGCTAGTAACACTGCTGCTACTCAGGTTCCTATTGCATAAGTTGCCAATAATAAAATGCAAAACAGATAGAAAAAAACATCAATTGAAGAAGTGTTGAGGAAGACAAGGGACTGGGTAGTAAGGAGAAAATTTTGAAAGTAAAATCCTTTATCTAGCTACTGTATTTTTGAAAGTGAAGATTTGTTGTTTTGTAACTTGAAATCCTTAATATCTATTTGTTGTTAACTTTGGACATCCTTATATTTTGAGATTGCTAGAATTAAATTTTTCGTAAGCTAGAATTGAAACTTGATATTGTGCTAAGTGGTATGAATAGGCCATACATTATATATTTTTTTGCTGTGATATGATTTATATTGTGGTTTTTTTGGTGCTAGATTAAAGGGTACAAGTTTAGCATTTTGAAGCTACAATTTCAGTATTTTGAATCTAGAATTTTTAGCACTTTGCAGGTGAGTTTTTCAACTGAAATTTTAGCATTTTGTATGTGAAGTTTTCAGCATTTTGCATCCCTAAAGAGATCTTGAGCCTGTATTTTAATACTCAAGTAGATCTCTTCATTTTGATAGCTTCTTATTGGTGCTCATGTTATATTATCAAGTGAATTTAATAAGCAAAAAATGACAAGTTAATGGGGCATTTTGAACAACTTAATTATGCCACTCAATCGGGTCAATTTGGGTGTACATTTGAAGGCAAAGGAAAAAAGACAACAGAAACATGGGAACATAAACAAAAGTAATTAGGAATGATCATATAACTAGGAAGAGCATTACATTATCTACATGGACATATATAAACAACCACCATTCCCTAAAATTATACCCCTAAAATTACACTTAATGTTTTAACAGGACCACAACCACCAAAAACAACAATACTTTCAACAAACCCATAACCAACATTGCTACAAACAAAATCTTAGGAATTTCACACATATTATTAGAAATATTTTCTCTAATAATTGGAGAAGGCTTTGACACTAGTTTGTTCATATCTATATCCTCGTCCTCCATCACAGAATTTGCAAAACTTCCAAAACCAACATCTCCATCATACTTCAATGGCTCACTGGTATGTTCCCATAATGTATGCTCTGACTTGCACCACTGAAAAAAATTGCAAGAAGTGTTTGAACAACCGTAGTATAACTTACCTTTTGATGGTTTCATCTTTGATTCAACAACTCTAATTCTTGCTCTTTGTCGACACCCACAGTGCGGAGTACTTGAGTATCACAAGTCAAGTTGTGGCAGTTTGTTCTTTCTTGATCTCGTGCTAGAAGCTTTCGGCGGATAACTCATTGAAGTGGGATCGGGAAGAGGAGTTTTTTACACTTACTAGAAAAGGTGCGACATTATGCAATGGAGAAGGATGCCTTTTTCATTGAAAAATTGAGGACAAATATGACCTTTGACATAGTAAAAATACAATACAAATTGCAAGAACAACGCGTGAATCTCACCTATTATGAACAGGGCTTTTAGTGCCTTTGACCATTTTTCACAAGGTATTAAATTGATAATGAGAATAACATAGGGGGTAATTGCTTCTGTCCATTTTCACAGGGTTTTTTTTTTTTTTTTTTTTTGCAATTCTCTCCTCTTAAATAATATAATTTTATAAATTAAATTACATAATAAATAATATTAAAATAATAAAAGTATCTAAAATAAATTAATGAGATTAAGTTGAAATTATTTATTACATTAATAAATAAAATAAGTAAAATAAATAAAAATAAAATTAGAAATTAATTATCTTTCAAAACATAATTTCATACTTTTTAATCACATAATTTATAATATTAAAATTATACACTATCTAAAACAATATAGTTAAATATGATTAAAAATATTATGTATAATGAAAATTAAAAATTATAAACACATATAAAACTATCATTTAGCAATACAACTTAAATAGTTTTAAATAAATAAAATATAGTCATTTTGAATAATATAATTTATAATTTTAAATAATAAAAACAAACAAATCCCAACTTCAACATTTTTTATCATTTAGTTGTAATCAACAGATCTAAGATTAAGTCTTAATGCCAATAAAGAGATTTAATTCTAATAATGACAATAAATTGCATTTAACATTAAAAGACAAATTATCTGCCGTAAAAAAGTTAATAAAATACACGTATCATAATTTTAAACCATGACTAAAATTAGAAGGTGTTTGGGTGAGCTTATAAGTTTTTAGAAGCATATTATAAAATGTTTAAGAGCTTATAAGTTAATAAAAAGTGTTTAGTAATTTTTTTTAAAAAAAATATAAGATCCTAAAATAAAATGTTAGGAACTTATAAGTTCTTTTAAAAAAAATAAAAAGGCTCTAATTTATTTTTAAAATCTTAATAAATTCATTCATTTTTAACTATTTTTATTACAAAATTACCATTATTAATATTTTAAAAATTCTAAAATTTTATTTTATCCAAATACTTTAATAACATATCTTAAAAATAAGATCTAATAACCTATAAACTTCAAAAATACCTTATAAAATATAAAAATTTATAAAATATTTAAAATAAATTTAGCTAAATACCACCTTAGTCACATGTAAGATTGATTGGTGATAGAACTTTCCCAAATTAAAAAATATATATTTTCTTTTCTAAATTGCTAAATATTACATGCATAAAAGAGAGGGGGGCAAAGTGAAATCGCAGTCCCACCTCGGCCCCCAGTCTCTCCCTCTCTCTCTCACACACACACACACCTGCTAAGGCAAAGTCATAAACCGAATACTGCCATTTTCAGGTGGTTTGGCAGATCTATCTAACACTCCACGTCTCCTCTCCTCTCCTCACCTCTTTTAATGTCTAAGTAAACCATAAAATCCCCATAAGCATTATTTCTACCTGCTATGCATATGACTGCTTCGTGCAACGCTTTCTTCACGCTCTCTCACAATATCTGCCTCCTCATTAAATCCGATTCATATCTGTTTGCTCAGTTGGAGAAGTAAAAGGGTTTCTCGGCAACCGGTGACGTAACTCTTTGTCACATCTCTGGATTCTCGCCCGCGTCGGTTAACGTGAATAGTCCGTCACCATCTCATTATTGCGCTTTTAAAGCCCGGAGCAGCTACCGCCTAGCTTAGTTTCTGATAATCATATACAGCTCATAAGTTTCATTTGCGAAGGAGTGGAGGAGGTAAATATTGTTGAGATAAATGGGGAATTGCCAGGCGGCGGAGGCGGCGACGGTGGTGATTCAGCACCCCGGCGGCAACAAGGTGGAGAGGATTTACTGGTCGGTGAGTGCCAACGAGATCATGAATTCGAATCCCGGCCATTACGTGGCGCAGGTGATCCCATCGCCGGCGGCGAAGACGGAGATTGGCGCGCCGGTGAAACAGGTTAAGCTTCTCCGACCTGATGATACTTTGGTTATCGGACAGGTTTATCGACTCATCAGCTTTGAAGGTGTTCTGTTTTCAACTTCCAATTTGTGGAGGAATTAATGATTAATTCGCGTACAATTGATTTCATACTTATTCAGTATATTTCGTGAATTCCTTTGGTCTCAGCAGATGTATTGAAAGAGTTTGCTGCAAAAAAGTGCGTCAAGTTAGGCAAATTGTTGAAGGAGAGCGGTGCATTCAATATGGAGCCGAAGAAAAATCAGGCCGGTTTTGAACCCGGTTCGAATGCACAATCATCTTCCCTTCAGGTAAAAATCTCAATCCCCTGTTGGATTTTTAAATCAACCTTTCTGATATACTTTCAGATTGAATAATATTCTTTACTTAACAGATCTCAAGAAGGCAAAAATTAAATATATATTAGCAGTATTATTCTTAGGGCCAGTTTGGTTGGATTTTTTTTAATTATCTTATGATTATTTATTATGTGATAATTTATATGATTTTTTATTATTACGATATAATTTGATTAGTACGATAAATAAATCTATGAGAGGTAACATGTTAATTTGTTACGAGAATTGCATATGTAAACTCTGGCTTTTGATATTCATGCGTGTTTAAGAGTTTATTGTCATTCCAACTAAATAAATGATAAAATAAAATAAAAATATTTTATTCCATTTTATCATTCCAACCAAACTCGTCTTTAAGCCGGAGACTCATTCTTCTACCAGAGTTAAATGAATTCTTTATGGTCACTTGTTCTGCAATTGGAATAGTACTACGTTTTTCAGCCACAGTTAATAATCCAAATTAAAGGTCCTATATGGCCTCAGGGCATACAAAATTTGTGTAATTATGATCTCATCACTTTACCTGATAGACAGGGCATGCAGCAGGTGCCATGTTAAATCAGGTGTTCGTTTGATACCCAGTCCTTCTCATGGGTTTGGGATCCTTAAATTCCAATATGGTACGATCAATAATCGTGCAGGTCCTATGAATAGAGAGCCAACTAAAACTGCACTTTGTGATGTTTATGTCTCATGGTTTTAGCTTTTACCCTCCATCGTTCCTCCTCAATGAATGAGTTCGTTTGATTATTAATAATTCCTATATTATCGAATTTTAATTTGGAATGGTTAAAAAAAAAATTAAAGATTTCATACATGATTGGATTGTGTCCACCATTTGTTCTTAATCAGTCAATTGAGTTCACACGAGTGTATGCATTGAGTCTATATTAATGAATATATATGTTAAAAAAAAAAATTCGATTAAGATCGTTGTTGGTCCAATCAAAGCTTCTAAATATTTGAGTTAGTAGAAATCATGTAAAATAGTTAAAATTATTTTCACATAATGCTCAAAACAATAGTTAAAACACATTTGCAAAAATGGAAACTTACCACCAAATAAAAGTGTTGCTGAAGTGTACAATGGTGATGATACATTTAATTCCACTAATCCACAATTAACAAGAATTAATAGAAATAAGAAATCCAAATTAAACATTGCCAGCAACTTGGTTAATGCATAAGAATTTGGCCTAGATCATTTTTTCTTACTCCCATCTATTTGTTTGTTCTCCCTATGCTTTAATTCATATAAAATTTTCTCACTCATCAAAAATAATTTCAATTCCTCTATCCAAATTTGTTGTCAATTATTCTAATTTTTTTATCTGCCTTTGGATTACTGTCATCTCTTTTTGTCCTTGGCCATCTTGATTTTATGTATTGTTCTTTTTCCTGCCGAAGCAGCACGACGGGCACCACCTTGGCAGCAATGGCGGCGGAGGTGGAAGCAGCAGCAGCAGAGGCGTGGGAAGGCATCATGGCGGTGGCGGGCAGTGGAGACCCGGCTTGCAGAGTATTTCAGAGCTTGAAACTTGAATGCAAAATTCATATAGTCTCTCCCCCCTCTAATAAAACCCAGCTCCCATAGGGGCATTTAAGAAGACATACATACATAGTCTTTTTGATGTGGGGTATGGGAAATGTCAAGAGTAGAGTAGGATTAGCCGTCCCATTAAAGTCTTAATCATGAATTATGTCGTTCTGGACCTGTAATCAACTTTGCTTTTAAGTCCAAATATCACTCATGTGCTTACTTAGCCAGCTAGCGAAAAGAAATGAGGATCTAATTGAAGATTACGTCCGGCCTCAGAGCTTTAATTAAGGATTAAGAATGGAGACAAACGGACTCTCTCCTAAGAGACTAAAATGCTATAATACTAATCAGTTATATCTTTGTAGCAAATGAAATTTGTTTGAATGAGCTTTGCTTCTAATTAAGTTCAAAGCAAAATATAGAAGAAAGCTATGGATAAATGGCTAAACAATAGGACTTGGATCAATTTTTCCCCTTTACTAGTAAAATATTTAAACCAAACAAGCCCAAATATGATAGACTGCAAACGAAGATAGAAAGAAACCATTGTTGAGTTCGGTGTTGGGCTTTAATCGATAAATTTATTAGTAATTTTCTGGTCCACAGACCAAATCATTCTCCGGGTAAATATCTCTTCATACTCGCATAAATTCTTTTCGTTCCAAAATATTATGATCGTATAAGCCCTTTTAAAAAAAAGTAAGAAGATACTACCTTATTTTTAATATCTTATTAAGCTTCTTTAATTTTAATAATTTTAATTACAAAATTACTATTAATAATATCTTATAAGTTATAAGATTTTATTTTATCCAAATACTTCAACTACTTATTTTAAAAATAAGATCTAACATATTATAAGTTTCAAAAATATATTATAAGATGTAGAAACTTATAAGATTTTTGAAATAAATTTAGCCAAATTTAATCTCAAGATACAGAATTTAATTTTTAATTTTATTTATTTATTTTTCGTAAAGATGTTTCAAATAATGGATCAATGAGGAGAACATATATAACAAGCTTCATACTTCTACATTTTAGCTCATGCGGCACGTCATGTTTATAAATGAAAATAACGATTTAACATTATTTGTTTAATAATATGTATATTGATGAGATAATATAAAAAATATTCAAGTGAATTAAACTCTCCATCCATACATCTATCTAAAGAATTATCCAATTTCATAGACACAAATTGAAGATACAGAAGACACAAGGTCTCAATAAGTTTTCTCCAACTCTTCCAAATTACATAACTTGAAGAATAGGAAGATATTTAAGCATCAATACAAACTAACAACATAAGTTTTATAAATTCAAGTTCCTCATATGACAACTCTATTGGTGTGATCGAGAAAATTCGATTTAGGACTAAAGAGATAACGGAAAGAAGAGAGAAGAAAAGTAATTTATTATCCTTATTTATGAATGCGTCGTCCGAGCAAGTTCGTGAACTTGACGAATTCCTAAAACGTAAGGTTATTTAGATGAATGGAGAAAAGGTCAGACCCATTATTAAAGTAGTAGTTAAGGGTTGTTCAATAAATTCTTTTGTTTGAGAAGAAAAAATATTCAATAAATGCAGCCTTTAAACTAATTTCATTCTCAAAACTTACAAATTCAACTACCTTATGCTTAAAATATTCTTTTCTTTAGAAAGAAGAATTAGCGAAGATATATCTTTTCTTGCAATTTATTCGAATTCTCTGATAGTCATTCATCAAAATCAAAACATCACACCCTCTTGCACGAATGCATTAGATATCAAATTTTTAATCATTTATTCAACTAAGAAGTACGTTCTTAAGCAATTAAGTAGGAAAAAATAGGGAGGTGGTTAAGAATTAACAGAATATATTTTACAATTGAAAATTAATTATAGATTTAATGAGCTCGTTTTATTTTGGATTCAATTCAACAAAATTTTATACTCATAATCTATTTAATATTTTAGTATTTATTTTATTTACTCGAAATTTATGTGAAAAATGTGTACCTGGGCAAGCAAGCATTCATCCATCCATACATAAATCCAGACATGATTTAAATATGTTCATTTCATTTGAAGTATTTGTGATCATAGCTAAAAGGCCTTGGCATTTGGGAAGAGTGGGCATCAAATCAATACCCTCCTCATGAGTTAGGTGGGTGGCAATAATATTCCACCCAAAACGTCGTACAAAGACAACTTAGAAATGCATCAACCATCTCTTTCTAAATATCATCATTGTATGTTTCTGCGTGGACAATTACACACACTTACCCCATATATATATATATATATATATATATGTAATTTTCACCAAAATTGAAAAGGTCTTCGTGATCGAGGTTGCCATTATGCCATAGAATATGCTGCCATAATTGAAGATGGATCAGTTTTCTTTATGTGTGCATCCAAAAATATTATAAATCATTTGATATGATGAATATAAGATTATGACACAAAAGATTATTGCCATCTATTAAATAAAGCTTACTAATTATAATTCAATTAAGTACATACAGAATTGAATGATATATATCATATAAGTTTTTTGAATTTCAACTTTGATAAAACATTGTGGTTCCGTGTCATTTCAAATTCCTAGTCATTTTCTTTTTTAATTAGTGCAGTATCGACATTTACCAATACCGATGGTTTTATTTAATCATTTTATAATTCAACTAAGAGGGTGTTTAGCTAAATTTATTTAAAAAATCTTATAAGCTCCTACATCTTATAAGATGGTTTTAGAACTTATAAAATGATAATTTTTTTTAAAAAAAATAAGTTCTTAAAGTGTTTGAATAAAATAAGATTTTGGAGCTTATAAGATATTAATAATAACAATTTTATAATTAATATAATTAAAACTAAGCTAACTTGTTAAGGTTTTTAAAATAAGTTAAGGAACTTCTCACTTTTTTGAAAAGAGTTTGTAAACTTCTAATATCTTATTTTAGAAGCTTATAAGCTCTTTTTAAAAAAAATTACCAAACACTTTTTATCATCTTATAAGCTTTTAAATATCTTATAAAATATTTTGGGAGTTCATAAGTCCACCCAAATACCCTCTAAAACCATACGTAATTTAGTGATTTATATTTAGCGATATGATAATATAACAAAGGGCTACGGGCTACGGGTGTGTCATTTCAACCTTTTAGTCATTTTCTTCTCTAGTTAGAGCACTGGCATCCACCTTTGGGCCGAGAATCTTTGTCCTAATAATGCACATTTTTCTCTCTTATTGGATGTATATATGAGTGTGACAATAAGTTCGTCTTCAAAATAATTCAAGATTAATTGCAATAATAGTCACTTGTGCATAATCAACGGTGTTTAATTTCCAAGTCTATGTCAACAAATAAATGACAATGATTCTTTATTTATTTTTCTGTGATCCACTTGCCACGCTTCATATAATTCACAACTTTAATTTCCTTTAGGTTGATTTTAAGTGGAAAGAAATGGAAGGAGAAAAAAAAATATCAGATTTTGCTTCGAAGAAGGAAACTGAAAAGACAAAAAAGGAAAAGTCTTGGAGCAATTATTTAGTAATACATATATGTAGTAATACCAATATTATTAATAAGACACATAACTTTCTTTTGGTGTGTTTTTCTGGAGAGTTCTAGCATCAATCACCTATGTAAGTGACTTACGATAGTCATATTTTAAAACTGTGACAACTGTACTTTTTTAATTTTTCTACAAATACCAAGTTGATTGCTATGTAATGTAACTTATTGCTATTATTCAAATAAAATATTTTTGTTGGTGCCTCATCATCAAAAGTATCATATCTTTCTTGTATGGCATATGATATAGCAACATAATTTATATATAAAAAATCAAAAAGAAGGTTTAACACAAATAAAAATGCCTAAATCTTGAGGAATGAAAATAAACAAAAAAAAAATTAAAGTAAATTTACATATAAAAAAATATAAAATATATATCCTCCACACTTATTTTAAATACATAAAAATATTTTTGATATATAAAATAGATATATATATATATATATATACACCAATAAACATCTACCCCTCCAACCAGGTTGCCATGGCCAGCGTCCGGCTA
>JACGDI010005776.1:0-74689 GCA_014898725.1 Jacaranda copaia
ATATACTTTGGTTTTTTACCCTTTTTCCTTTTTCTTTTTATTATAATACATATAAATTACATATTATCATAATATATTCCACATATTATATTTTATGTATTGTATATACATTAATATATTTATAATACAATTTGCAAATGTAATTAATCTATAAAATGTGATGCACATTATTTGTACCACATATATTTTTTAAAAAATTTCATATAACCTAGATTAACTTCGTTATTATGAACCCCAAATCTATCTAACTTAATATAAATATTCTTAATAATTAATATCAAAATATTACCATTTTAATTACTTGATAACCTCTAACGTAAAAATTATTATTTCATTACACGCTTTTATTTTCGTTCTAGTTTTACTTGAACTATTAATCAAAAAGAAAATACCATAAATACCAAGTAATGCTACAGTCTTGTCTATCAATCTTAAATTATTCAAACTAAATATTTAAATTAACATCGGATTCATAACATCATGTCAAACTTAATAATAAACAAATTAAATTACATAACTTCTAAAATTTGAAAACTAACCTGACATTGATGATCCAGAAATTTCTCCTCTAAAACAAGGCTTCAATTCAAATTGTAAAAAATTTAAAAAATAGCAAAATATTATTTTAACAACAAAAGAAAAAGAAACACTAAATAGTCAAATATAAAAAATTATAATTTTAAATATCACGAATTATATTTTACCACAAATTATTTGGAATGCAATCTCTTCTTCTCTATTTTCCTTTTCTCATCTTTATCATTTTTCTTCTCAAATATTTCTTCTCTTAATCACGTACCAACACTCTCACACTTTTCAAAATTTAGAAGCTGAATATTGAAAGCGAAAAACCAAAGAAAGAAATGGGGGAGTTATATAGCGGCGTGGGTTTTCACAATTAGATGAGATTATTAAAAACAAAAAAAAACAAAAAAACGCATGCAAGAGGCGTGGCAACTCTTGCAGAAATTGCTTGAAAAGGCGCCCGTGACTCTACGTATACATACATGAATAATGTGTTATATTACATATACTTTGGTTTTTTACCCTTTTTTCTTTTTCTTTTTATTATAATACATATATATATTACATATTATCAAAAAATACACAACGTATTATATTTTATATATTATACATAAATTAATATATTTATGATACAATTAGAAAATGTAATTAATCTTTAAAATGTGCTAAACATTATTTATACCACTTATATTTTTTAAAACATTTCATATAACAT
This sequence comes from Jacaranda copaia, assembly GCA_014898725.1. Lineage (NCBI taxonomy): Eukaryota > Viridiplantae > Streptophyta > Magnoliopsida > Lamiales > Bignoniaceae > Jacaranda > Jacaranda copaia. The sequence continues at coordinate 1,241 of JACGDI010005776.1, forward strand.
AGATTAACTTCATTTTTATGAACCCCAAATCTTTCTAACTTAATATAAATATTATTTATAATTAATATCAAAATATTAGCATTTTAATTACTTGATAACCACTAACGTAAAAATTAATATTTCATTACACGCTTTTATTTTCGTTCTAGTTTTGCATGGACTATTAGTCAAAAAGAAAATGCCATAAATACCAAGTAATGCTACAGTGTTGTCTATCAATCTTAAATTATTCAAACTAAATGGTTAAATTAACTTATGATTCACAACATCATGTCAAACTTAATAACAAACAAATTAAATTAAAAAAATTTTAAAATTTGAAAACTAATCTAATATTGATGAACCAGAAACTTCTTCACTAAAATAAGACTTCTATTCAAATTGTAAAAAATTAAAAAAATAGCAAAATATTATATGAACAACAAAAGAATAAGGAACACTAAATAATCAAATATAAAACATTATAATTTTAAATAACACGAATTAAATTTTACCACAAATTATTGGAAACGCAATCTCTTCTTCTCTATTTTTTTTCTTCTTTTCTATTTTTCTTCTCAGATTTTTCTTCTCTAAATCACGTACCAACACTCTCTCACTTTTGAAAATTTACATGCTGAATATTGAAAGCAAAAAATGAAATAAAAGAATGAGGGATTTATATAGTGGCATGGGTTTTCACAATTAGGTGAGAATATTAAAAAACAATCAAACAAAAAAATTCTTGCAAAATATGCCACGCCACTTGCGGTAATTGCTTGAAAAGGCGCGCCCGTGACTCTACATATATATAAATAAAATATTATATTACATATACATTTGTTTTATTCCCTTTTCTCCTTTTCTATTTTTTATAATACATATATATCACGTATTATCATAGTATATACAACACATTATATTTTATATATTATATATAAATTAATATATTTATAATAAAATTAGCGAATGTAATTAATCTACAAAATGTGATACACATTATTTATACCACATATATTTTTTGTAAAATTTCAAATAACATAGATTAACATCATTATTATGAACCCCAAATCTTTCTAACTTAATATAAATATTATTAATAATTAATATAAAAATATTACCATTTTAATTACTTGACAACCACTAATGAAAAAATTAATTTTTCATAACACGCTTTTATTTTCTTTCTAGTTTTGCATGAACAATTAATCAAAATGAAAATGCCATAAATACAAATTAATGCTACAGTCATGTCTATCAACCTGAAATTATTCAAACTAAATGTTAAAATTAACATCAGATTCACAACATCTAGTCAAACTTAATATTAAACAAATTAAATTACAAAACTTCTAAAATTTGAAAACTAACCTGATATTGATGAGCCTGAAATTCCTCCTCTAAAATAAGACTTCTATTCAAATTGTAAAAAATTAAAAAAATAGCAAAATATTATTTTAACAACAAAAGAATAAGAAACACTAAATAATCAAATATAAAAAATTATAATATTAAATACCAGGAATTAAATTTTACCACAAATTATTTGAAATGCAATCTCTTCTTCTCTATTTTCCTTTTCTCTTCTTTTTCTTTTTTCTTCTCAAATTTTTCTTCTCTTAATCATAAAACAACACTCTCTCACTTATCAAAATTTAGAAGCTGAATATTGAAAGCAAAAAACTAAAGAAAAGAAATGGGGGACATATATAGTGGGGTGGGTTTTCACAACTAGGTGCGAATATTAAAAACAAAAAAAAAACAAAAAAACTCATGCAAGAGGCGTGGCAACTCTTGGAGAAATTGCTTGAAATGGCGCCTGTGACTCTACATATACATATATAAATAATATGTTATATTACATATGCTTTGCTTTTTTACCCTTTTTTCTTTTTCTTTTTAATATAATACATATATATTACATAATATCATAATATATACAACATATTATATTTTATATATTATATATAAATTAATATATTTATAATACAATTTGCAAATGTAATTAATCTATAAAATGTGATACACATTATTTGCACCACGTATATTTTTTTAAAAATTTCATATAACCTAGATTAACTTCATTATTATGAACCCCAAATCTATCTAAGTTAATATAAATATTATTAATAAGTAATATCAAAATAATACCATATTAATTACTTGATAACCACTATTGTAAAAATTAATATTTCATTACACGCTTTTATTTTCGTTCTAGTTTTGCTTGAACTATTAATCAAAAAGAAAATGCCATAAATACCAAGTAATGCTTCAATCTTGTCTATCAATCTTAAATTGTTCAAACTAAATGTTTAAATTAACATCCGATTCACAACATCATGTCAAACTTAATAATAAACAAATTAAATTAAAAAACTTTTAAAATTTGAAAACTAATCTGATATTGATGAACCAGAAATTCCTCCACTAAAATAAGACTTCTATTCAAATTGTAAAAAAGTAAAAAAATAGAAAAATATTTTTTTAACAACAAAAGAATAAGAAACACTAAATAATCAAATATAAAACATTATAATTTTAAATAACAGGAATTAAATTTTACCTCAAATTATTTGAAATGCAATCTCTTCGTCTCTATTTTCATTTTCTCTTCTTTTTCTTTTTTCTTCTCAAAATTTTCTTCTTTTAATCACGTAACAACACTCTCTCAGTTATCAAAATTTAGAAGTTGAATATTGAAAGCGAAAAACTAAAGAAAGAAATGGGGGAGTTATATAGCAGCGTGGGTTTTCACAACTAGGTGAGAATATTAAAAACAAAAAAAACAAAAAACTCATGCAAGAGGCGTGGCAACTCTTGCAGAAATTGCTTGAAATGGCGCCCATGACTCTACATATACATATATAAATAATATGTAATATTACATATGCTTTGCTTTTTTACCCTTTTTTCTTTTACTTTTTATTATAATACATACATATTACATAATATCGAAATATATACAACATATTATATTTTATATATTACATATAAATTAATATATTTATAATGTAATTCGTAAATGTAATTAATCTATAAAATGTCATACACATTATTTGTACCACATATATTTTTTAAAAAATTTCATATAACCCAGATTAACTTCATTATTATGAACCCCAAATCTATCTAACTTAATATAAATATTATTAATAATTAATATCAAAATATTACCATTTTAATTACTTGATAACCACTAATGAAAAAATTAATATTTCATTACACGCTTTTATTTTTGTTCTAGTTTTGCTTGAACTATTAATCAAAAAGAAAATGCCATTAATACCAAGTAATGCTACAGTCTTGTCTATCAATTTTAAATTATTCAAACTAAATGTTTAAATTAAAATCGGATTCACAACATCATGTCAGACTTAATAATAAACAAATTAAATTAAAAAACTTTTAAAATTTGAAAACTAATCTGATATTGATGAACCAGAAATTCCTCCACTAAAATAAGACTTCTATTGAAATTGTAAAAAATTAAAAAAATAGCAAAATATTATTTTAACAACAAAAGAATAAGAAACACTAAATAATCAAATATAAAATATTATAATTTTAAATAACACGAATTAAATTTTACCTCAAATTATTGGAAATGCAATCTCTTCTTCTCTATTTTTTTTTCTTCTCTTTCATTTTTCTTTTCAGATTTTTCTTCTCTAAATCACATACCAACACTCTCTCACTTTTCAAAATTTATAAGCTGAATATTGAAAACGAAAAACTAAAGAAAGAAATGAGGGATTTATATAGTGGCATGGGTTTTCACAATTAGGTGAGAATATTAAAAAACAAAAAAATTCAAGCAAAATATGCCACGCCAATTGCGGTAATTGCTTGAAAAGGCGCCCGTGACTCTATATATATATAAATAATATATTATAATACATAGACATTTGTTTTATTCCCTTTTCTATTTTTCTATTTATTATAATACATATATATCACGTATTATCATAACACATACAACATTTTATATTTTATATATTATATTTAAATTAATATATTTACAATACAATTAGCAAATGTAATTAATCTATAAAATGTGATACACATTATTTATACCACATATATTTTTTATAAAATTTCATATAACATAGATTAACATCATTATTATGAACCTCAAATCTTTCTAGCTTAATATAAATATTATTAATAATTAATATCAAAATAATACCATTTTAATTACTTGATAACCACTAATGAAAAAATTAATATTTCATAACACGCTTTTATTTCCTTTCTAGTTTTGCATGAACTATTAATCAAAAAGAAAATGCCATAAATACAAACTAATGCTATAGTCATGTCTGTCAATCTCAAATTATTCAAACTAAATATTAAAATTAACATTGGATTCACAACATCATGTCAAACTTAATAATAAATAAATTAAATTATAAAACTTCTAAAATTTGAAAACTAACCTGATATTGATGAGCCTGAAATTCCTCCTCTAAAATAAGACTTCTATTCAAATTGTAAAAAATTAAAAAAATAGAAAAATATTATTTTAACAACAAAAGAATAAGAAACACTAAATAATCAAATATAAAAAATTATAATTTTAAGTAACAGGAATTAAATTTTACCCCAATTATTTGAAATGCAATCTCTTCTTCTCTATTTTCCTTTTCTCTTCTTTTTCTTCTTTCTTCTCAAATGTTTCTTCTCTTAATCACATAACAACACTATCTCACTTATCAAAATTTAGAAGCTGAGTACTAAAAGCGAAAAACTAAAGAAAGAAATGGGGGAGTTATATAGCTGCGTCGATTTTCACAACTAGGTGAGAATATTAAAAACAAAAAAAACAAAAAAACTCATGCATGAGGCGTGGCAACTCTTGGAGAAATTGCTTGAAATGGCGCCCTTAACTCTACATATACATATACAAATAATATGTTATATTACATATGCTTTGCTTTTTTACCCTTTTTTCTTTTTCTTTTTATTATAATACATATATATTACATATTATCATAATATAAACAACATATTATATTTTATATATTATATATAAATTAATATATTTATAATACAATTCGCAAATGTAATTAATCTAGAAAATGTGATACACATTATTTGTACCACGTATATTTCTTAAAAAATTTCATATAACATAGATTAACTTCATTATTATGAACCCCAAATCTTTCTAGCTTAATATAAATATTATTAATAATTAATATCAAAATATTACCATTTTAATTACTTGATAACCACTAATGAAAAAATTAATATTTCATAACACACTTTTATTTCTTTTTTACTTTTGCATGAACTATTAATCAAAAAAAAATGCCATAAATACAAACTAACGCTACAGTCATATCTATCAATCTCAAATTATTCAAGCTAAATACTAAAATTAACTTCGAATTCACAACATCATGTCAAACTTAATAATAAACAAATTAAATTCCAAAACTTCTAAAATTTGAAAACTAACCTGATATTGATGAGCCTGAAATTCCTTTTCTAAAATAAGACTTCTATTCATATTGTAAAAAATTAAAAAAACAGCAAAATATTATTTTAACAACAAAAGAATAAGAAACACTAAATAATCAAATATAAAAAATTATAATTTTAAATAACAGGAATTAAATTTTACCTCAAATTATTTGAAATGCAATCTCTTCTTCCCTATTTTCCTTTTCTCTTCTTTTTCATTTTGCTTCCCAAAGTTTTCTTCTCTTAATCACGTAACAACACTCTCTCACTTATCAAAATTTAGAAGCTGAATATTGAAAGCGAAAAATTAAAGAAAGAAATGGGGGAGTTATATAGCGGCATGGGTTTTCACAACTAGGTGAGAATATTAAAAACACAAAAAACAAAAAAACGCATGCAAGAAGCGTGGCAACTCTTGGAGAAATTGCTTGAAATGGCGCCCGTGACTCTACATATACATATATAAATAATATGTTATATTACCTATGCTTTGCTTTTTTACCCTTTTTTCTTTTTCTTTTTATTATAATACATATATATTACATATTATCATAATATAAACAACATATTATATTTTATATATTATATATAAATTAATATATTTATAAAACAATTTGCAAATGTAATTAATCTATAAAATGTGATACACATTATTTGTACCACATATATTTTTTAAAAAAATTTCATATGACCTAGATTAAATTCATTATTATGAACCCCAAATCTGTCTAACTTAATATAAATATTATTAATAATTAATATCAAAATATTACCATTTTAATTACTTCATAACCACTAATGTAAAATTTAATATTTCATTACACGCTTTTATTTTCGTTCTAGTTTTGCATGAACTATTAATCAAAAAGAAAATGCCATAAATACCATGTAATGCTACAGTCTTGTCTATCAATGTTAAATTATTCAAACTAAATGTTTAAATTAACATCGGATTCACAACATCATGTCAAACTTATTAATAAACAAATTATATTAAAAAACTTTTAAAATTTGAAAACTAATCTGATATTGATGAACTAGAAATTCCTCCACTAAAATAAGACTTCTATTCAAATTGTAAAAAATTAAAAAAATAGCAAAATATTATTTTAACAACAAAAGAAAAAGAAACACTAAATAGTCAAATATAAAAAATTACAATTTTAAATATCACGAATTAAATTTTACCACAAATTATTTGAAATGCAATCTCTTCTTCTCTATTTTTGTTTTTTCTTCTCTTTTATTTTTCTTCTCAGATTTTTCTTCTCTAAATCACGTACCAACACTTTCTCACTTTTCAAAATTTACAAGCTGAATATTGAAAGCGAAAAACTAAAGAAAGGAATGAGGGATTCATATAGTGGCAGGGGTTTTCACAATTAGGTGAGAATATTAAAAAACTAAAAACCAAAAAAATTCATGCAAAATATGCCATGCCACTTGCGGTAATTGCTTGAAAAGGTGCCCATGACTCTACATATATATAAATAATATATTATATTACATATACATTTTTTTTATTCCCTTTTCTCTTTTTCTATTTATTATAATACATATATATTACATATTATCATAATATATACAACATATTATATTTTATATATTATATATAAATTAATATATTTATAATACAATTAGCAAATGTAATTAATCTTTAAAATGTGACACACATTATTTATACCACATATAATTTTTAAAAAAATTGCATATAGCATAGATTAACTTCATTATTATGAACCCCAATCTTTCTAACTTATTATAAATATTATTAATAATTAATATAAAAATATTACCATTTTAATTACTTGACAACCACTAATGAAAAAATTAATTTTTCATAACACGCTTTTATTTCCTTTCTAGTTTTGCATGAACTATTAATCAAAATGAAAATGCCATAAATACAAACTAATGCTACAGTCATGTCTATCAATCTCAAATTATTCAAACTAAATATTAAAATTAACATTGGATTCACAACATCATGTCAAACTTAATAATAAACAAATTAAATTACAAAACTTCGAAAATTTGAAAACTAACCTGATATTGATGAGCCTGAAATTCCTCCTCTAAAATAAGACTTCTGTTCAAATTGTAAAAAATTAAAAAAAAGCAAAATATTATTTTAACAACAAAAGAATAAGAAACACTATATAAAAAAATATAAAAACTTATAATATTAAACAACACGAATTAAATTTTGCCACAAATTATTTGAAATGCAATCTCTTCTTCTCTATTTTCCTGTTCTCTTCTTTATCATTTTTCCTATCAAATATTTCTTCTCTGAATAACGTACCAACACTCTCTCACTTTTCAAAATTTAGAAGCTGAATATTGAAAGCGAAAAACTAAAGAAAGGAATGGGGGAGTTATATAGTGGCATGGGTTTTCACAATTAGGTGAGATTATTAAAACAAAAGACAAAAAAACAAAAAACTCACGCGAAATATGCCATGCCTCTTGTGGAAATTGCTTGAAAAGGCATCCGTGACTCTACATAGAAATATAAATAATATATTATTTTACATATATTTTTTGTTTTTTTTCCCTTTTCCCTTTTTCATTTTATTATATTACATATATATTGCATATTATGATATATAAACAATATATTACATTTTATATATTATATATTAATTAATATATTTATAATACAATTAGCAAATGTAATTAATCTATAAAATGTGATACAAATTAATTATACCACGTATATTTTTTAAAAAAATTTCATATAACATAGATTAACTTCATTATTATGAACCCCGAATCTTTCTAACTTAATATAAATATTATTAATGATTAGTCTCAAAATATTACCATTTTAATTACTTGATAACCACAAATTTAAAAATTAATATTTCATAACATGGTTTTATTTCCTTTCTAGTTTTGCATGAACTATTAAACAAAAAGAAAATGCCATAAATTCCAACTAAAGCTACAGTCATGTCTATCAATCTTAAATTATTCTAACTAAATGGTTAAATTAACATTGGATTCACAACATCATGCCAAACTTAATAATAAACAAATTAAATTAAAAAACTTCTAAAATTTGAAAACTAATCTGATATCTATGTGCCAGAAATTCCTCCACTAAAATAAGACTTCTATTCAAATTGTAAAAAATTAAAAAAAAAAAAAAGCAAAATATTATTTTAACAACAAAAGAATAAGAAACACTAAATAATCAAATATAAAACATTATAATTTTAAATAACACGAATTAAATTTTACCTCAAATTATTTGAAATGCAATATCTTCTTCTCTGTTTTCATTTTTTCTTCTTTTTTATTTTTCTTCTCAAATTTTTCTTCTCTAAATCACGTACCAACACTCTCTCACTTTTCAAAATTTACAAGCTGAATATTGAAAGCGAAAAACCAAAGAAAGGAATTGGGGATTTATATAGTGCCGTGGGTTTTCACAATTAGGTGAGAATATTAAAAAAAACAAAACAAAAAAATCATGCAAAATATGCCACGCCACTTGCGGAAAATGCTTAAAAAGGCGCCCGTGACTCTACATATATATAAATAATATATTATATTACATATACATTTGTTTTTTTCCCTTTTCACTTTTTCTTTTTATTATAATACCTATATATAACATATTATCATAATATATACAACATATTATATTTTATATATTATATATAAATTAATATATTTATATTAGCAAATGTAATTAATCTATAAAATGTGATACACATTATTTATACCACTTATATTTTTTAAAAACTTCCATATAACATAGATTAACTTCATTATTATGAACCCCAAATCTTTATAATTAATATCAAAATATTACCATTTTAATTACTTGATAACCACTAATGAGAAAATTAATTTTTCATAACACGCTTTTATTTCCTTTCTAGTTTTGCATGAACTATTTATCAAAAAGAAAATGCCATAAATACAAACTAATGCTACAGTCATGTCTATCAATCTTAAATTATTCAAACTAAATGTTAAAATTAACATCGGATTCACAACATCATATCCAACTTAATAATAAACATATTTAATCACATAACTTCTAAAATTTGAAAACTAACCTGACATTGATGAGCCAGAAATTCTTCCTCTAAAATAAGACTTCTATTCAAATTGTAAAAAATTATAAAAATAGCAAAATATTATTTTAACAACAAAAGAAAAAGAAACACTAAATAATCAAATATAAAAAATTATAATTTTAAATAACACGAATTAAATTTTACCTCAAATTATTTGAAATGCAATCTCTTCTTCTCTATTTTGCTTTTCTATTCTTCTTCTTTTTTCTTCTCTTAATCACGTAACAACACTCTCTCACTTTTCAAAATTTAGAAGCTGAATATTGAAAGCGAAAAACAAAAGAAAGAAATGGGGGAGTTATATAGCGGCGTGGATTTTCACAATTAGGTGAGATTATTAAAAACATAAAAAAACAAAAAAACTCATGCAAGAGGCGTGGCAACTCTTGCAGAGATTGCTTGAAAAGGCGCCCGTGACTCTACATATACATATATAAATAATATGTTATATTACATATACTTTGGTTTTTTACCCTTTTTCCTTTTTCTTTTTATTATAATACATATATATTACATATTATCATAATATATTTATCATATTATTTTTTATATTTTTTATATACATTAATATATTTATAATACAATTTGCAAATGTAATTAATCTAAAAAATGTGATGCACATTATTTATACCACTTATATTTTTTAAAATTTTTTATATAACATAGATTAACTTCATTATTATGAACACTGAATCTTTCTAACTTAATATAAATATTTTTAACAATTAATATCAAAATATTACCCTTTTAATTACTTGATAACCACAAATGTATAAATAAATATTTCATTGCACGCTTTTATTTCCATTCTAGTTTTGCATGAACTATTAATCAAAAAGAAAATGCCATAAATATCAAATAATACTACAGTCAAGTCTATCACTCTGAAATTCCGCCTGTAAAATAAAACTTCGATTCAAATTGTAAAAACTTAAAAAACCAGCAAAATAATATTTTAACAACAAAAGAATAAGAAACACTAAATAATCAAATATAAAAAATTATAATTTTAAATTACATGATTTAAATTTTACCACAAATTATTTGAAATGGAATCTCTTCTTCTCTATTTTTCTTTTCTCATCTTTATCACTTTTCTTCTCAAATTTTTCTTCTCTTAATCACGTACCAACACTCTCTCACACTTTTCAAAATTTAGAACCTGAATATTGAAAGCGAAAATCAAAAGAAAGAAATGGGGGAGTTATATAGCGGCGTTGGTTTTCACAATTAGGTGAGATTATTAAAAACATAAAAAACAAAAAAACTAATGCAAGAGGAGCGACAAATCTTGCAAAAATTGCTTGAAATGGCGCCCGAGACTCTACATATATATATATATAATGTGTTATATTACATATACTTTGGTTTTTTACCCTTTTTTCTTTTTCATTTTATTACAATACATATATATTGCATAATATCATAATATATACAACATATTATATTTTATATATTACATATAAATTAATATATTTATAATACAATTAGCAAATGTAATTAATCTAAAAAATGTGATGCACATTATTTATACCACATATATTTTTTAAAACATTTCATATAACATAGATTAACTTCATTATTATGAACCCCAAATCTTTCTAACTTAATATAAATATTATTAATAATTAATATCAAAATAATACCATTTTAATTACTTGATAACCACTAATGAAAAAATTAATATTTCATAACACGCTTTTATTTCCTTTCTAGTTTTGCATGAACTATTAATCAAAAAGAAAATGCCATAAATACAAACTAATGCTATAGTCATGTCTATCAATCACAAATTATTCAAACTAAATATTAAAATTAATATCAGATTCACAACATCATGTCAAACTTAATAACAAACAAATTAAATTACAAAACTTCTAAAATTTGAAAACTGATCTGACATTGATTATCCAGAAATTCCTCCTCTAAAATAAGGCTTCAATTCAAATTGTAAAAAATTAAAAAAATAGCAAAATATTATTTTAACAAGAAAAAAAAAAGAAACACTAAATAGTCAAATATAAAAAATTATAATTTTAAATATCACGAATTAAATTTTACCACAAATTATTTGAAATGCAATCTCTTCTTCTCTATTTTCCTTTTCTCATCTTTATCATTTTTCTTCTCAAATTTGTCTTCTTTTAATCACGTACCAACACTCGCACACTTTTCAAAATTTAGATGCTGAATATTGAAAGCAAAAAACCAAAGAAAGAAATGGGGGAGTTATATAGCGGCGTGGGTTTTCACAATTAGGTGAGATTATTAAAAACAAAAAAAATAAAAAAAACTCATGCAAGAGGCGTGGCAACTCTTGCAGAAATTTCTTGAAAAGGCGCCCGTGACTCTACGTATACATATATGAATAATGTGTTATATTAAATATACTTTGGTTTTTTACCCTTTTTTCTTTTTCTTTTTATTGTAATACATATATATTACATATTATCATAATATATACAACATATTATATTTTATATATTGTATATAAATTAATATATTTATAATACAATTTGCAAATGTAATTAATCTAAAAAATGTGATGCATATTATTTATACCACTTACATTTTTTAAAAAATTTCATATAACATAGATTAACTTCATTATTGTGAACCCTGATTCTTTCTAACTTAATATAAATATTATTAATAATTAATATCAAAAGATTACCCTTTTAATTACTTGATAACCACTAATGTAAAATTAAATATTTCATTACACGCTTTTATTTTCGTTCTTGTTTTGCAAGAACTATTAATCAAAAAGAAAATGCCATAAATATCAAATAATGCAACAGTCATGACTATCAATCTTAAATTATTCAAACTAAATATTAAAATTAGCATCGGATTCACAACATCAGGTCAAACTTAATATTAAACAAATTAAATTAAAAAACTTCTAAATTTTGAAAACTAACCTGATATTGAGGAGCCTAAAATTCCTCCTGTAAAATAAAACTTCGATTCAAATTGTAAAAAATTAAAAAAACAGTCAAATAATATTTTAACAACAAAGGAATAAGAAACACTAAATAATCAAATATAAAAAATTATAATTTTAAATAACAGGAATTAAATTTTACCTCAAATTATTTGAAATACAATCTCTTCTTCTCTATTTTCCTTTTCTATTCTTTTTCTTTTTTCTTCTCAAATTCTTCTTCTCTTAATCACATAACAACACTCTCTCACTTATCAAAATTTAGAAGCTGAATATTGAAAGCGAAAAATTAAAGAAAGAAATGGGGGAGTTATATAGCGGTGTGGGTTTTCACAACTAGGTGAGAATATTAAAAACAAAAAAAACAAAAAAAAACTCATGCAAGAGGCGTGGCAACTCTTGCAGAAATTGCTTGAAATGGCGCCCGTGACTCTACATATACATATATAAATAATATGTTATATTACATATGCTTTGCTTTTTTACCCTTTTTTCTTTTTCTTTTTATTATAATACATATTTATTACATAATATCATAATATAAACAACATATTACAATTTATATATATTATATAAATTAATATATTTATAATACAATTCGCAAATGTAATTAATCTATAAAATGTGATACACATTATTTATACCACATATATTTTTTAAAAAATTTTGTACAACATAGATTAACTTCATTATTATGAACCCCAAATCTTTCTAACTTAATATAAATATTATTAATAATTAATATCTAAATAATATCATTTTAATACAATCAAAAAAAATGCCATAAATTCAAACTAATGCTACAGTCATGTCTATCAATCTCAAATTATTCAAACTAAATATTAAAATTAACATCGGATTCACAACATCATGTCAAACTTAATAATAAACAAATTAAATTACAAAACTTCTAAAATTTGAAAACTAACCTGACATTGATGATCCAGAAATTCCTTCTCTGAAATAAGGCTTCAATTCAAATTGTAAAAAATTAAAGAAACCGCAAAATTTTATTTGAACAACAAAAGAAAAAGAAACATTAAATAGTCAAATATAAAATATTATAATTTTAAATATCACGAATTAAATTTTACCACAAATTGTTTGAAATGCAATCTCTTCTTCTCTATTTTCCTTTCCTCATCTTTATCATTTTTCTTCTCAAATATTTCTTCTCTTAATCACGTCCCAACACTCTCACACTTTTCAAAATTTAGAAGCAGAATATTGAAAGCGAGAAACCAAATAAAGAAATGGGGGAGTTATATAGCGGCGTGGGTTTTCACAATTAGGTGAGATTATTAAAAACAGAAAAAACAAAAAAACTCATGCAAGAGGCGTGGCAACTCTTGTAGAAATTGCTTGAAAAGGCACCCGTGACTCTACATATGCATATATGAATAATGTGTTATATTACGTATACTTTGGTTTTTTACCCTTTTTTCTTTTTCTTTTTATTATAATACATATATATTACATATTATCAAAATATATACAACATATTATATTTTATATATTATATATAAATTAATATATTTATAATACAATTAGCAAATGTAATTAATCTAAAAAATGTGATGCACATTATTTATACCACATATATTTTTTAAAACATTTCATATAACATAGATTAACTTCATTATTATGAACCCCAAATCTTTCTAACTTAATAAAAATATTATTAATAATTAATATCAAAATATTACCATTTTAATTACTTGATAACCACTAATGTAAAAATTAATATTTCATTACACGCTTTTATTTTCGTTCTAGTTTTTCGTGAACTATTAGTCAAAAAGAAAATGCCCTAAATACCAAGTAATGCTACAGTCATGTCTATCAATCTTAAATTATTCAAACTAAATATTTAAATTAACATCGGATTCACAACATCATGTCAAACTTAACAATAAACAAATTAAATTAAAAAAATTTTAAAATTTGAAAACTAATCTGATATTGATGAACCAGAAATTCCTCCTCTAAAATAAGACTTCTATTCAAATTGTAAAAAATTAAAAAAATAGCAAAATATTATTTTAACAGCAAAAGAATAAGAAACACTAAATAATCAAATATAAAACATTATAATTTTAAATAACACGAATTAAATTTTACCTCAAATTATTGGAAATGTAATCTCTTCTTCTCTATTTTTTTTTTCTTACTTTTTATTTTTCTTCTCAGATTTTTCTTCTCTAAATCATGTTCCAACACGCTCTCACTTTTCAAAATTTACAAGCTGAATATTGAAAGCGAAAAACTAAAAAAGGAATGAGGGATTTATATAGTGGCATGGGTTTTCAAAAACAAAAATGTGATATATATATATATATATAAATAATGTGTTATATTACATATACTTTGGTTTTTTACCCTTTTTTCTTTTTCATTTTATTACAAAATGTATATATTACATAATATCATAATATATACAACATATTATATTTTATATATTATATATAAATTAATATATTTATTATACAATTCGCAAATGTAATTAATCTATAAAATGTGATACACATTATTTATACCACATATATTTTTAAAAAAATTTCATATAACGTAGATTAACTTCATTATTATGAATCCCAAATCTTTCTAACTTAATATAAATATTATTAATAATTAATATCAAAATATTACCATTTTAATTACTTGATAACCACTAATGTAAAAATTAATATTTCATTACACGCTTTTGTTTTCGTTCTAGTTTTGCATTAACTATTAATCAAAAAGAAAATGCCATAAATACCAAGTAATGCTACAGTCATGTCTATCAATCTTAAATTATTCAAACTAAATGTTTAAATTAACATCGGATTCACAACATCTTGTCAAACTTAATATTAAATAAATTAAATTAAAAAACTATTAAAATTTGAAAACTAATCTGATATTGATGAACCAAAAATTCTTACACTAAACTAACACTTCTATTCAAATTGTAAAAAATTAAAAAAATAGCAAAATATTATTTTAACAACAAAAGAATAAGAAACACAAAATAATCAAATATAAAACATTATAATTTTAAATAGCATGAATTAAATTTTACCTCAAATTATTGGAAATGCAATCTCTTCTTCCCTATTTTTGTTTTTTCTTCTTTTTTTATTTTTCTTCTCTAAATCACGTACCAACACTCTCTCACTTTTCAAAATTTACAAGCTGAATATTGAAAGCGAAAAACTAAAGAAAGGAATGAGGGATTTATATAGTGGCATGGGTTTTCACAATTAGGGGAGAATATTAAAAAACAAAAAAACAAAAAAATTCATGCAAAATATGCCACGCCACATGTGGTAATTGCTTGAAAAGGCGCCCCTCACTCTACATATATATAAATAATATATTATATTACATATACATTTGTTTTATTCCCTTTTCTGTTTTTCTATTTATTATAATACATATATATTACGTATTATCATAATATATACAACATATTATATTTTATATATTATATAAAAATTAATATATTTATAATACAATTAGCAAATGTAATTAATCTATAAAATGTGATACACATTATTTATACCACATTTATTTTTTAAAAAATTTCATATAACATAGATTAACATCATTATTATGAACCCCAAATCATTCTAACTTAATATAAATATTATTAATAATTAATATAAAAATATTACAATTTTAATTTCTTGATAACCAGTAATGAAAAAATTAAATTTTCATAACACGCTTTTATTTCATTTCTAGTTTTGCATGAACTATTAATCAAAAAGAAAAAGCCCTAAACACAAACTAATGCTACAGTGATGTCTATCAATCTTAAATTATTCAAACTAAATGTTAAAATTAACATCGGATTCACAACATCAGGTCAAATTTAATTTTAAACAAATTAAATTTAAAATCTTCTAAAATTTAAAAATTAACCTGATATTGATGAGCCTGAAATTCCTACTCTAAAATAAGACTTCTATTCAAATTGTAAAAAATTAAAGAAACAGCAAAATATTATTTTAACAACATAATAATAAGAAACACTAAAAAATCAAATATAAAAAATTATAATTTTAAATAACAGGAATTAAATTTTACCTCATATTATTGGAAATACAATCTCTTCTTCTCTATTTTCCTTTTCTCTTCTTTTTCTTTTTTCTTCTCAAATTTTTCTTCTCTTAATCACGTAACAACACTCTCTCACTTACCAAAATTTAGAAGCTGAATATTGAAAGCGAAAAACTAAAGAAAGAAATGGGGGAGTTATATAGCGGCGTGGGTTTTCACAACTAGGTTAGAATACGAAAAACGAAAAAAAAAACAAAAAAACTCAGGCAAGAGGCGTGGCAACACTTGGAGAAATTGCTTGAAGTGGCGCTCGTGACTCTACATATACATATATAAATAATATGTTATATTACATATGCTTTGCTTTTTTACCCTTTTTTCTTTTTCTTTTTATTATAATACATATATATTACATATTATCATAATATATACAACATATTATATTTTATAAATTATATATAAATTAATATATTTATAATACAATTAGCAAATATAATTAATCTATAAAATGTGATACACATTATTTATACCACATATATTTTTTAAAACATTTCATATAACGTAGATTAACTTCATTATTATGAACCCCAAATCTTTCTAACTTAATATAAATATTATTAATAATTAATATCAAAATATTACCATTTTAATTACTTGATAACCACCAATGTAAATATTAATATTTCATTACACGCTTTTATTTTTGTTCTAGTTTTGCGTGAACTGTTAATCAAAAAGAAAATGCCATAAATACCAAGTAATGCTACAGTCATGTCTATCAATCTTAAATTATTCAAACTAAATGTTTAAATTAAAATCGGATTGACAACATCATGTCAAACTTTATAATAATTAAATTAAATTAAAAAACTTTTAAAATTTGAAAACTAATCTGATATTGATGAACCAGAAATTCTTCCACTAAAATAAGACTTCAATTCACATTGTAAAAAATTAAAAAAATAGCAAAATAATATTTTAACAACAAAAGAATCAGAAGCACTAAATAATCAAATATAAAATATTAAAATTTTAAATAACACGAATTAAATTTTACCTCAAATTATTGGAAATGCAATCTCTTCTTCTCTATTTTTTTTCCTTCCTTTTTAGTTTTCTTCTCAGATTTTTCTTCTCTAAATCACGTACCAATATTCTCTCACTTTTCAAAATTTTCAAGCTGAATATTGAAAGCGAAAAACTAAAGAAAGGAATGAGGGATTTATATAGTGGCATGGGCTTTCACAATTAGGTGAGAATATTAAAAAACAAAAAAACAAAAAAATTCATGCAAAATATGCCACGCCACTTGCGGTAATTGCTTGAAAAGGCGCCCATGACTCTACATATATATAAATAATATATTATATTACATATACATTTGTTTTATTACCTTTTCTCTTTTTCTATTTATTATAATACATATATATTACATATTATCATAATATATACAACATATTATAGTTTATATACTATATATAAATTAATATATTTATAATACAGTTAGCAAATGTAATTAATCAATAAAATGTGATACACATTATTTATTCCACATATATTTTTTAAAAAATTTCATATAACATAGATTAACATCAGTATTATGAACCCCAAATCTTTCTAACTTAATATAAATATTATTAATAATTAATATAAAAATATTACAATTTTAATTACTTGATAACCAGTAATGAAAAAATTAATTTTTCATAACACGCTTTTATTTCCTTTCTAGTTTTGCATGAACTATTAATCAAAAAGAAAATGCCATAAATACAAACTAATGCTATAGTCATGTCTATCAATCTTAAATTATTCAAACTAAATGTTCAAATTAAAATCGGATTCACAACATCAGGTCAAACTTAATATTAAACAAATTAAATTTAAAAACAACTAAAATTTGAAAACTAACCTGATATTGAGGAGCCTGAAATTCCTCCTCTAAAATATGACTTCCATTCAAATTGTAAAAAATTAAAAAAACAGCAAAATATTATTTTAACAACGAAAGAATAAGAAACACTAAATAATCAAATATAAAAAATTATAATTTTAAATAACAGGAATTAAATTTTACCTCAAATTATTTGAAATGCAATCTCTTCTTCTCTATTTTCCTTTTCTCTTCTTTTTCTTTTTTCTTCTCAAATGTTTCTTCTCTTAATCACGTAACAACACTCTCTCACTTATCAAAATTTAGAAGCTGAATATTTAAAGCGCAAAACTAAAGAAAGAAATGGGGGAGTTATATAGCGGCGTGGGTTTTCACAACTAGGTGAGAATATTAAAAACAAAAAAAACAACAAAACTCATGCAAGAAGCATGGCAACTCTTGCAGAAATTGCTTGAAATGGCGCCCATGACTCTACATATACATATATAAATTATATGTTATATTACATATGCTTTGCTTTTTTACCCTTTTTTCTTTTTCTTTTTATTATAGTACATATATATTGCATATTATAATAATATAAACAACATATTATATTTTATATATTACATGAAAATTAATATATTTATAATACAATTTGCAAATGTAATTAATCTATAAAATGTGATACACATTATTTGTACCACATATATTTTTTAAAAAATTTCGTATAACATAGATTAACTTCATTATTATGAACACTGAATCTTCCTAACTTAATATAAATATTATTAATAATTAATATCAAAATATTACCCTTTTAATTACTTGATAACCACTAATGTAAAATTAAATATTTCATTACACGCTTTTATTTCCATTCTAGTTTGGCATGAACTATTAATCAAAAAGAAAATGCCATAAATATCAAATAATGCTACAGTCATGTCTATCAATCTGAAATTATTCAAACTAAATATTAAAATTTGCTTCGGATTAACAACATCAGGTCAAACTTAATATTAAACAAATTAAATTAAAAAACTTCTGAAATTTGAAAACTAACTTGATATTTGTAAGCCTGAAATTCCTCCTGTAAAATAAAACTTCTATTCAAATTGTAAAAAATTAAAAAACCAGCAAAATAATATTTTCACAACAAAAGAATAAGAAACACTAAATAATCAAATATAAAAAATTATAATTTTAAATTACATGAATTAAATTTTACCACAAATTATTTGAAATGGAATCTTTTCTTCTCCATTTTTCTTTTCTCTTCTTTATCACTTTTCTTCTCAAATTTTTCTTCTCTTAATCACGTAACAACACTCTCTCACTTACCAAAATTAAGAAGCTGAATATTGAATACGAAAAACTAAAGAAAGAAATGGGGGAGTTATATAGCGGCGTGGGTTTTCACAACTAGGTTAGAATATTAAAAGCAAAAAAAACAAAAAAACTCATGCAAGAGGCGTGGAAACTCTTGCAGAAATTGCTTGAAATGGCGCTCGTGACTCTACATATACATATATAAATAATATGTTATATTACATATGCTTTGCTTTTTTACCCTTTTTTCTTTTTCTTTTTATTATAATACATATATATTACATATTATCATAATATAATCAACATATTATATTTTATATTATATATATATATATTAATATATTTATAATCCAATTAGCAAATATAATTATTCTATAAAATGTGATACACATTATTTATACCACAAATATTTTTTAAAACATTTCATATAACATAGATTAACGTCATTATTATGAAACCCAAATCTTTCTAACTTAATATAAATATTATTAATAATTAATATCAAAATATTACCATTTTAATTACTTGATAACCACTAATGTAAAAATTAATATTTCATTACACGCTTTCATTTTCGTTCTAGTTTTGCATTAACTATTAATCAAAAAGAAAATGCCATAAATACCAAGTAATGCTACAGTCATGTCTATCAATCTTAAATTATTCAAACTAAATGTTTAAATTAACATCGGATTCACAACATCATGTCAAACTTAATAATAATTAAATTAAATTAAAAAACTTTTAAAATTTAAAAACTAATATGATATTGATGAACCAGAAATTCTTCCACTAAAATAAGACTTCAATTCAAATTGAAAAAATTAAAAAAAATAGCAAAATATTATTTTAACAACAAAAGAATAAGAAACACTAAATAATCAAATATAAAACATTATAATTTTAAATAACACGAATTAAATTTTACCTCAAATTATTGGAAATGCAATCTCTTCTTCTCTATTTTTTTTTCTTCCTTTTTATTTTTCTTCTCAGATTTTTCTTCTCTAAATCACGTTCCAACATTCTCTCACTTTTCAAAATTTACAAGCTGAATATTGAAAGCGAAAAACTAAAGAAAGGAATGAGGGATTTGTATAGTGGCATGGGCTTTCACAATTAGGTGAGAATATTAAAAAACAAAAAAAAAATTCATGCAAAATATGCCACGCTACTTGCGGTAATTGCTTGAAAAGGCGCCCATGTCTCTACATATATATGAATAATATATTATATTAGATATATATTTGTTTTATTCCCTTTCTATTTTTCTATTTATTATAATACGTATATATTACGTATTATCATAATATATACAACATATTATATTTTGTATATTATATATAAATTAATATATTGATAATACAATTAGCAAATATAATTAATCTATAAAATGTGATACACATTATTTATACCACATTTATTTTTTTAAAAATTTCATACAACATAGATTAACATCATTATTGTGAACCCCAAATCTTTCTAACTTAATATAAATATCATTAATAATTAATATAAAAATATTTCAATTTTAATTACTTGATAACCACTAATGAAAAAATTAATTTTTCATAGCACGCTTTTATTTCCTTTCTAGTTTTGAATGAACTATTAGTCAAAAAGAAAATGCCCTAAATACAAACTAATGCTACAGTGATATCTATCAATCTTAAATTATTCAAACTAAATGTTAAAATTAACATCGGATTCACAACATCAGGTCAAATTTAATATCAAACAAATTAAATTTAAAAACTTCTAAAATTTGAAAATTAACCTGATATTGATGAGCCTGAAATTCCTCCTCTAAAATAAGACTTCTATTCAAATTGTAAAGAATTAAAAAAACAGCAAAATATTATTTTAACAACAAAAGAATAAGAAACACTAAATAATCAAATATAAAAAATTATAATTTTAAATAATAGGAATTAAATTTTACCACATATTATTGGAAATGCAATCTCTTCTTCTCTATTTTCCTTTTCTCTTCTTTTTCTTTTTTCTTCTCAAATGTTACTTCTCTTAATCACGTAACAACACTCTCTCACTTACCAAAATTTAGAAGCTGAATATTGAATACGAAAAACTAAAGAAAGAAATGGGGGAGTTATATAGCGGCGTGGGTTTTCACAACTAGGTTAGAATATTAAAAACAAAAAGAAACAAAAAACCTCATGCAAGAGGTGTGGCAACTCTTGGAGAAATTGCTTGAAATGGCGCTCGTGACTCTACGTATACATATATAAATAATATGTTATATTACATATGCTTTGCTTTTTTACCCTTTTTTCTTTTTCTTTTTATTATAATACATATATATTACATATTATCATAATATAATCAACATATTATATTTTATATATTATATAAAAATTAATATATTTATAATACAATTTGGAAATGTAATTAATCTATAAAATGTGATACACATTATTTGTACCACATATATTTTTTAAAAAATTTCATGTAACCTAGATTAACTTCATTATTATGAACACCAAATCTATCTAACTTAATATAAATATTATTTATAATTAATATCAAAATATTACCATTTTAATTACTTGATAACCACTAATGAAAAAATTAATATTTCATAACACTCTTGTATTTCCTTTCTAGTTTTGCATGAACTATTAATCAAAAAGAAAATGCCATAAATACAAACTAATGCTACAGTCATGTCAATCAATCTCAAATTATTCAAACTAAATATTAAAATTAACATCGGATTCACAACATCATGTCGAACTTAATATTAAACAAATTAAATTACAAAACTTCTAAAATTTGAAAACTGACCTGACATTGATGAGCCAAAAATTCCTCCTCTAAAATAAGGCTTCAATTCAAATTGTAAAAAAAATTAAAAGAACAGAAAAATATTATTTTAACAACAACAAAAAAAAAAAGAAACACTAAATAGTCAAATATAAAAAATTATAATTTTAAATATCACGAATTAAATTTTACCATAAATTATTTGAAATGCAATCTCTTCTTCTCTATTTTCCTTTTCTCATCTTTATCATTTTTCTTCTCAAATTTATCTTCTCTTAATCACGTACTAACACTCTCACACTTTTCAAAATTTAGATGCTGAATATTGAAAGCGAAAAACCAAAGAAAGAAATGGGGGAGCTATATAGCAACGTGGGTTTTCACAATTAGGTGAGATTATTAAAAACAAAAAAAACAAAAAAACTCATGCAAGAGGCGTGGCAACTCTTGCAGAAATTATTTGAAAAGGCACCCGTGACTCTACGTATACATATATGAATAATGTATTATATTACATATACTTTGGTTTTTTACCCTTTTTTCTTTTTCTTTTTATTATAATACATATATATTACATATTATCATAATATATACAACATATTATATTTAATATATTATATATAAATTAATATATTTATAATACAATTAGCAAATGTAATTAACCTATAAAATGTGATACACATTATTTATACCACATATATTTTTTAAAACATTTCATATAACATAGATTAACTTCATTATTATGAACCCCAAATCTTTCTAAATTAATATAAATATTATTAATAATTAATATCAAAATATTACCATTTTAATTACTTGATAACCACTAATGTAAAAATTAATATTTCATTACACGCTTTTATTTTCGTTCTAGTTTTGCATGAACTATTAATCAAAAAGAAAATGCCATAAATACCTAGTAATGCTACAGTCTTGTCTATCAATCTTAAATTATTCAAACTAAATGTTTAAATTAACATCGAATTCACAAAATCATGTCAAATTTAACAATAAACAAATTAAATTAAAAAACTTCTAAAATTTTAAAACTAACCTGATATTGATGAGCCAAAAATTTCTCCCCTAAAATAAGACTTCTATTCAAATTGTAAAAAATTAAAAAGCAGCAAAATATTATTTTAACAACAAAAGAATAAGAAACACTATATAAACAAATATAAAAACTTATAATTTTAAACAAGACGAATTAAATTTTACCACAAATTATTTGAAATGCAATCTCTTCTTCTCTATTTTCCTTTTCTCTTCTTTTTCATTTTTCCTCTCAAAATTTTCTTCTCTGAATCACATACCAACACTCTCTCACTTTTCAAAATTTAGAAGCTGAATATTGAAAGCGAAAAACTAAAGAAAGGAATGTGGGAGTTATATATTGGTGTGGGTTTTCTCAACGAGGTGAGATTATTAAAACAAAAGACAAAAAAACAAAAATCTCACGCAAAATATGCCACCCCTCATGTGGAAATTGCTTGAAAAGGCATCTGTGACTCTACATATAAATATAAATAATATATTATATTACATATACTTTTTTTTTCCTTTTCTCTTTTTCTTTTTATTATAATACATATACATTGCATATTATCATATATATACAACATAATATATTTTAGGTATTATATATTAATTAATATATTTATAATACAATTAGCAAATGTAATTAATCTATAAAATGTGATACAAATTAATTATACCACATATATTTTTTTTAAAAATTTCATATAACATAGATTAACTTCATTATTATGAACCCCGAATCTTTCTAACTTAATATAAATATTATAAATGATTAGTGTCAAAATATTACCATTTTAATTACTTGATAACCACTAATGTAAAAATTAATATTTCATAACATGCTTTTATTTCCTTTCTAGTTTTGCATGAACTATTAATCAAAAAGAAAATGCCATAAATTCCAACTAATGCTACAGTCATGTCTATCAATCTTAAATTATTCTAACTAAATATTAAAATTAACATCGGATTCACAACATCATGCCAAAATTAATAATAAACAAATTAAATTAAAAAACTTCTAAAATTTGAAAACTAATCTGATATTGATGAGCCAGAAATTCCCCCACTAAAATAAGACTTCTATTCAAATTGTAAAAAATTAAAAAAATAGCAAAATATTATTTTAACAACAAAAAAATAAGAAACACTAAATAATCAAATATAAAACATTATAATTTTAAATTACACGAATTAAATTTTACCTCAAATTATTTGAAATGCAATATCTTCTTCTCTGTTTTCATTTTTTCTTCTTTTTTATTTTTCTTCTCTAAATCATGTACCAACACTGTCTCACTTTTCAAAATTTACAAGCTGAATATTGAAAGCGAAAAACAAAAGAAAGGAATGGGGGATTTATATAGTGCTGTGGGTTTTCACAATTAGGTGAGAATATTAAAAAAAATAAAAACAAAAAAATCATGCAAAATATGCCACGCCACTTGCGGAAATTGCTTGAAAAGGCGCCCGTGACTCCACATATATATAAATAATATATTATATTGCATATACATTTGTTTTTTTCCCTATTCTCTTTTTCTTTTTATTATAATACATATATATTACATATTATCATAATATATACAACATATTATATTTTATATATTATATATAAATTAATATATTTATAATACAATTAGCAAGTGTAATTAATCTATAAAATGTGATACACATTATTTATACCACATATATTTTTTAAAAAATTTCATATAACATAGATTAACTTCATTATTGTGTACCCCAAATCTTTCTAATTAATATCAAAATAGTACCATTTTAATTACTTGATAACCACTAATGAGAATATTAATTTTTCATAACACGCTTTTATTTCCTTTCTAGTTTTGCATGAACTATTTATCAAAAAGAAAATGCCATAAATACAAACTAATGCTACAGTCATGTCTATCAATCTTAAATTATTTAAACTAAATGTTAAAATTATCATCGGATTCACAACATCATGTCAAACTTAATAATAAACAAATTTAATTACAAAACTTCTAAAATTTGAAAACTAACCTGACATTGATGAGCCAGAAATTCCTCCTATAAAATAAGACTTCTATTCAAATTGTAAAAAATTATAAAAGCAGCAAAATATTATTTTAACAACAAAAGAAGAAGAAACACTAAATAATCAAATAGAAAAAAATATAATTTTAAATAACAGGAATTAAATTTTACCTTAAATTATTTGAAATGCAATCTCTTCTTCTCTATTTTCCTTTTCTCTTCTTTTTCTTTTTTCTTCTCAAATTTTTCTTCTCTTAATCACGTAACAACACTCTCTCACTTTTCAAAATTTAGAAGCTGAATATTAAAAGCGAAAAACTAAAGAAAGAAATGGGGGAGTTATATAGCGGCGTGGGTTCTCACAACTAGGTTAGAATATTAAAAACAAAAAAAAAACAAAAAAACTCATGCAAGAGGCGTGGCAACTCTTGCAGAAATTGCTTGAAATGGTGCCCATGACTCTACATATACATATATAAATAATATGTTATATTACATATGCTTTGCTTTTTTACCCTTTTTTCTTTTTATTATAATACATATACATTACACATTATCATAATATATACAACAAATTATATTTTATATATTGTATATACATTAATATATTTATAATACAATTTGCAATTGTAATTAATCTAAAAAATGTGATGCACATTATTTATACCACTTATATTTTTTAAAAAATTTCATATAACATAGATTAACTTCTTTATTATGAACCCCGATTCTTTCTAACTTAATATAAATATTATTAATAATTAATATAAAAAAATTACCATTTTAATTACTTGTTAACCACTAATGTAAAAATTAATATTTCATAAGACGCTTTCATTTCCTTTCTAGTTTTGCATGAACTATTAATCAAAATGAAAATGCCATAAATATCAACTAATACTACAGTCAGGTCTATCAATCTGAAATTATTCAAACTAAATGTTAAAATTAACATCAGATTCACAATATCATGTCAATCTTAAAAATAAACAAATAAATTAAAAACTTCTAAAATTTGAAAACTAACCTGATATTAATGATCTTGAAATTTCTCCTCTAAAATAAGACTTCTATTCAAATTTTAAAAAATTTAAAAAACAGCAAAATATTATTTTAACAACAAAAGAATAAGAAACACTAAATAATAAAATATAAAAAATTAGAATTTTAAATAACACGAATTAAATTTTACCTCAAATTATTTGAAATGCAATCTCTTCTTCTCTATTATCCTTTTCTCTTCTTTTCATTTCTCTTTTCAAATTTTTCTTCTCTGAATCACGTACCAACACTGTCTCACTTTTCAAAATTTAGAAGCTAATTTTGAAAGCAAAAAACTAAACAAAGGAATGGGGGAGTTATATAGTGGCGTGGGTTTTTACAATTAAGTGAGATTATTAAAAACAAAAAAAACAAAAAAAAACTCATACTATTGCCACGCCTCTTGCAGAAATTGCTTGAAAAGGCACCTGTGACTCTACATATATATATAAACAATATATTATATTACATATACTTTTGTTTTTTTCTTTTTTTTCTTTTTCTTTTTATTATAATACATATATATTACATATTATCACAATACATACAACATATTATATATAAATTAATATATTTATAATACAGTTAGCAAATGTAATTATTCTATAAAATGTGATACACATTATTTATACCACATATATTTTTTAAAAAATTTCAACTAATATAGATTAACTTCATTATTATCAACCCCAAATCTTTATAACTTAATACAAATATTATTAATGATTAATTTCAAAATATTGCCATTTTAATTACTTGCTAACCACTAATGTAAAAATTAATATTTCATAACACGCTTTTATTTCCTTTCTTGTTTCGCATGAACTATTAATCAAAAAGAAAATGCCATAAATACCAACTAGTGCTACAATAATGTCTATCAATCCTAAATTATTCAAACTAATTATTAAAATTAGCATCGGTTTCACAACATCTTGTCAAACTTAATAATAAACAAATAAATTAAAAATTCTCTAAAATTTGAAAACTAACATGATATTGATGAGCCTGAAATTCCTCCTCTAAAATAAGACCTCTATTCAAATTGTAAAAAATTTAAAAAATAGCAAAATATTATTTTAACAACAAAAGAATAAGAAACACTAAATAATCAAATATAAAAAATTATAATTCTAAATAACACGAATTAAATTTTACCTCAAATTATTTGAAATGCAATATCTTCTTCTCTATTTTTCTTTTCTATTCTTTTTTATTTTTCTTCTCTGTTTCAACACGAACACTTTCTCACTTTTTCAAATTTTAGAAGCTGAATATTGAAAGCGAGAAACTAAAGAAAGGAATGGGTGAGTTATATAGTGGCATGGGTTTTCACAATTAGGTGAGATTTAGAAAAAACAAATGCCAAGAGGTGTGGCACAAAGCCTCACCTCTTGCATTTTTAATTAAAAAAAAATACAAAGAGGCGTGACTGAAAGCCACGCCTCTTTGGCGAAATTAAAAAAAATTAAAAAACGAAAGAGATTTTAGCATGCCAGAGGCATGGCTCACTCTTGCACTACGCCTCTTTGGC
Organism: Jacaranda copaia; assembly: GCA_014898725.1. NCBI lineage: Eukaryota > Viridiplantae > Streptophyta > Magnoliopsida > Lamiales > Bignoniaceae > Jacaranda > Jacaranda copaia. Next base: position 29,398 of record JACGDI010005776.1, read on the forward strand.
GTAATTTAAAAAAAAAAAGAACGGAAGAGATTTTAGCATGCAAGAGGCATGGCTCACTCTTGCACTATAGCTATGTTTAAGGCGTGGGTCCCCACGCCTTCACCATTGTTTTGCAACAACTTCCAAATCATGGTAATTTTAAAATTTGTTTTTCTATTTACTGTATTTTCCCAATTTGGCCAGTTGACTCCCGAATTATTATTAAAAAATATAACCTTAGTAACCAAAAACATTATAGTAATGTGATTATTTTATTTGATAATATATTAAACTAATAATAATTTTTATTTTTGTCATTAATGATATCTCTTAAATGATCATACATTTTATATATTTTACCATAATATGACTTAATAGTGACAAAACTAATATTTTAAGTTATCACTATTAATTTAGTAAGATATGTACACTGACAATCTAATAATAATAAAAATTGTCATTATAGATTTATTACTAATTATCAAAAATAATAATTTAAACATAATTTTTATCACTATTAAGCTTGTAAAATCATCATCGTCATTATTATTAAAATCTGTAACGCCTTGGCCTTCTTGAACTTGCAATTAAAATATTTGAGATTAAACACATAACTCAATAAAATAAATCATAAATTAAGGAGATGAAACATCACCAAAATCTTAACAATTTTATTTTACCACAATATATCTCTTAAATGATCATATATTTTATACATTTTACCACAATATGACTTAATAGTGACAAAATTAATATTTTAAATTGTCACTATTGATTTAGTAATATAAGTACACTGACAATCTAATAATAATAAAAATTATCAGTATACATCTATTGCTAATTATTAAAAATGATAATTTAAACACAATTTTCATCATTGTTAAATTTGTAAAATCATCTTCATTATTATTATTAAAATCTATAACGCCTTGGCTTTCTCAGACTTGCAATTAAAATAATATTTGAGATTAAAACACATAACTCAATAAAATAAATCATAAATTAAGGAGATGTAGCATCACCAAAACCTTAACAATATTAACCAGAAAATATTTGTACTTACTAAAAGTTATGGTGTTGGAATATAAATAACATAAGGGCTTAATTGATTGAAGCTCCAACCATGGGGATTAATTCATAAAAGACCAGATATCGGAGAACTGAATTAAAATATAACTAGGGCCTAGTTGCTAAAAATCTTGAAAGTCAAGGATTGAATAGATGGGAGACAAAAGCTAAGGGACCAATATAGGAATGGGGGCCAAAAATGAGGCGGTTAAAAGCTCAAGGACCCAACTACAGACAGTGAAAAGTTCTAGGGGATAAAATGAAAATCTGGAAAGTAGCCTTATATAGAGAGTAGAGGACAGAATTTAATCAAATTTACAAAACCTACTCCAACTCTAGTTAAGGCAAACACATCCGCACCAAACACAACCTAAAACATCCAACGTATCGATAGAAAAACTTGTGCAATGGTCAAGTGATTTCAGGGTAGAAGGTTTTCTGATTCCAGAGATGGAAACCCAAAATTGGTTGAGGGGAAATGATGGGTTGGTCAAAAGGAGCATTCTGGCGGTGGAAATTCTCAGTTTGGACAGTTAATGGCAGAGGAATTGTGGTGGTAGGGACGTGGCAACACTGGGACTTAGGTAATAGTTTTTTGGCTAATTGGCCAGCCAAATGGTAATGAATTGGAAAATTAATTTGGGGGGTTTTGTTCACCTCGATGAGGCGCAACAATAGGTGGTGGCGGCTTCCACTTCCAATGGTGGTATGTGGTGGTCCGACGATGACGCGCGTCAGTCCAACAGCAATGCATGGTAGCAATTATGGGGGCAACAACATATTTTAATTCCGGACTCATTTGGACTATTTTTAACTTGAGATTGGATTCTTATTCGATCCAACTTGAGTAAACTCTCTTTAATCAAATATTATTCAATTCGATTATGATTCCAATTAAAACTTTAATAGAAAAATTATTCCTAATGCGAAATGTGATTCATAAAATATGTCTTGGACCAAAATAAGGATTAAAATTGTAATTATTGAAGATTAATAATTGTTAGAAAATCAGACTTGTTGAGTTAGAATTTATCAAATCAACTTAGACCTAGAACCCTAAAAGTAGGATATGCTATAAATAATATTATTAATAAAAATTAATTAGCCTAATTATTTAGAAACTAAGTTCAAGAATATAGAATCAAATTATTATAGAAATCTAAGATCAAGGGCCATCACACTTGGAATTGATTTTGTCGTATAGTAAAATGCAAGTTTAGTTTAAATTTAATTTGAAGTATGAGAATATTAGACTTAAGTATATTACTTTGCTATTCTAAATGGTTAGACCATAAGCGAGACTACATTAATAGCACAAGCTAAAGATAATGATACTGGTAGTCTACTTAAGCATCTTAGTATAGAAACAAGATCAGAAAAATAGACTAAACAAATAAAAACACTAAACCCTAATAAGGATGTTAGGTATAGATAAGTTTACGATTTAAGGAATTAATATAATATCAATCCAATCATCATACAATAAATTTTTAGGTTGACTAGGAAGCAACGACTTGAGCATCCATATAGTTAAAGACTCCTCTACATCAACTAGGTGGATTGCACTGGATTTCTTTATTGGAGAAAGAACATATATATTTATAAATATATCCTTGTTGATTGATCCTTCCTATGTTGAGATTCAATAATTGCTATTTGTTTGTTGTATGCTATCTTGTTCCTTGACTCTTATGCTGCTCGTGAGAGTCTATTCAGACTTCTCTTCTACTTTACTCATGATTCTTTAGCCATTGTTATTCAAATTCCTTAACCACTCTTGAGATATGGGATTCTAGAATTGAATGATTAATCTAATTCATATTTGCATGAGTTTTGTGAAAGTAAATGGTTTGCAAAATTTATCACACATCACCACTCTGCACTAATTGTGGTACCTCTTTTATCATGATTTATATTATTTTACTTAAAATTGGCAAATATGTTGGGAAAACTGAAAAGCCATTTCTGAAGTGTATTTTTCTATCTCGCCATAACTATTAACTTAAAATAAGGCCAATATTAGTTACTTGATTACTTGTTTGTCGTGGCAAATTGGAATGTTAATTGAGAATGTTGTTGGACACATTATACTAATTAGTACTCAATACTCTTGGGGGTGGGCCCTAGGATCAATGTCGAAGGACGACTGGGTGAAACGGACTAATGGTGGCTAGTCTTTCAGCCAATACCCGACTAGCTATATGTATAATCTAATCTTATAGTCAGTTGGAGGTAATTATCTATGAGTTGGATAAAGACTGTGACTGGTCATACCTAATGTGTATTCAGTTGTCCAAGCCGATTACTTGAAACTTGGAGGAATGAGAGTTTTTATGTTTGTGAAAGTAGAGCGATAAGGTCAGAGACCCACCAATAGCAAGATTGCAAAAGAGTTTAATGCTTAATATCTATTTCTTGAGACTTGAGTATTCGACAAGATCAAATTATTGTTCAGAAAACATGTTATCTCTTTGGTCATACTTGATATTTAAACCTCTACAAAAAAGCAATGAATTTTGTAAAATCTCATCACTAGTATGGGATGGTGATGAGATAGATCACTTGAAATTTTGATTGAAATCTTGTTTCACGACTTCTAGAAATTATAATGTTCCTACCTATTTCCTGTATAATATATTTGGATTATTTTTATTCTATTGTTATCATTAAAATATCTCACTAAGTCATTCACACTTATGTTGTTGAGTTGCTTCCTTCCATTCTTTATCCTAGATAGCAACAATTGGTGAGAAAAATCTAAACCACACGATACATGAGGTAATAAACCTAATGATATTGAAATATACAAATTGTATTTGTTCGATTATTGACATAGATATGACAGTTGGGTTGGAAGTGTTAAGTGTGACCTATGATACTTTGGTTATGAGTTAAACTGTTGATTGATGTCACTTGTTAAAATTAAATATTTGGGTTTCAAAAGATTTCTTTCTCTTATCCAAAAAGCTTGTAGTATAGAATGAGTAGCACCTCCCAATCGGGGTGTTACAAAATACCTTAATATTTATAATAATGGACATTAATATTATTATTTAATTATCTCTATTTTTTTGTTTTAATTAGTCCAAATACACTTTCTTATATATATATATATATATATATAATAGGGTAAAATACAGAATTAGTCCATAAAGTTTTACTCCATAACCACTTTAGTCCTCAATCTTCAAAAAATCATCCTTTAGTCCCTAACATTAATATATTATTTTACTCTAGTCCTCAAAATCACTTTCCAGTGGTATTCGACTGGAAAATTAGCCAATTTTGACCTTTTTTAGGGTAAAATTTTCAATTTAAGGTCTTATTTTCCACTTTAATCCCAACTTAAGATTTTATTTCCCACTTTGGTCCCTATATCACCTTTTCTTTTCTTTTTCCTTTCCCCAAAAAAATTGAATTTTACCCCCTATGAAAATGGAAAAAACAAAAACCTTAGGAAAAAAAAAATAGACAAAAAACACAATGTGTTTTGAAAATTATATACACCGCCTCCCATTCCTAATTTGCTTCATTTTAACTCTATTTTTAATATATATATATATAAATACTATATTACCCTTAATTATTTCATATATTTTTTATTTAATTTATTTATTTTTTAATTATATTTTTTATTATCTTCTTTCATCCCTTTAGTTTTTGTATTTTCATTTCTCTAATTTATTCTACTTTTTTCATTTTTGTGTATATTATATATTTATAATATGTTATATATTTGTATATAATATATATTAATAAATAAATATAAATATACACACAAACATATAAATACATTATATAATTATATTTGTATAATAATCTTACCTATCCCTTCACCCTACACCTCTACAACCCCTATCCCCACCCCCAACTACCTCACCCCCACCCCATGATAGTTGGCTATGGTAGCTACCCTCAACAAACCCATCCCCTATACTCTGCCTTTGCAACCCTTAACCCCAATCCCAACTACCCTATACTCACCCAGTTATGCAACTGCCTGAGCAGATGGAACCATGGATATTGTCTTCCAGGCTACCATAACCACACCTTCACCATAGTCACTGCTATTCACGTTAGTAATCCATTTATACTATTCTTAAAACAGTTGTTCAGTCACTCTAAGAGAATGAATATCTGTGACATTAAATCAACTAATTATGCATTTTAGTTTGATTGAACCAACAACTAAACATGAAAATACTTGTGTGTCCTAGGGCAGTGTGGCCTCGGTGATGTTTATAGATTTAAGAATGGATAACTCCAATGAATAGCAAAGAATGTGGCACATTTTCTGCCAATTAAAAAGTATTTTAGTACTTTTATCATGTAATTATCATACATATTAAGAAATGTAGCTATTGGTATTAGAAAAAGAAAAAGTGATATAGGGATAAAAGTGAAATGTAAAACCTTAAATTGGGACTACAGTGGCATATAAAACCTTAAATTGATAATTTTGCCCTTAAAAAGTCAAAATTGATCAATTTTTCGGTTAAATACCGCTGAAAAGTAGTTTTGAATACTAGAATGAAATGATATGTTAACGTCAGGGACTAAAAGATGAACTTTTGAAGATTAAGGACTAAAATGATTCTAGAGTAAAATTTTAGGAAATAATTATGTGATTTACCTTATATTATATCTAAGAGAGAAGATCTGCGAGATGAAAAAAATAGAACATGTTTTGTACAGTTGTTTTACTAAATTACAACTCAAAGAAATGGGGTGAAAAGGTTGTGGTAGAATTTCAAGTTTCTGTAAATTATAATTTTTTATTTTTTAAATATAAAAATAATGTTCATGCAATTCAACCAATTATAAAAAATGAGAATGAGTCTTGTGGACTCTGAAACATTACATACGAACTCGTTAGATGGTTTATATATAATTTTGTTGAAAACTGGATGATATGTAATTTGCGCCTTTTATGAGTACCTACCATCTTAACTAAATTGATCCATTCTATGCCACAAATATTTGATCCCTAGAGTTTGGATTGACATTATTACCATACATTTTGATTCATCTATTTCATTCTTTATTTCATCTCCTATTCCAACTTGAAGTATATATGCCAAGTGAATCTAATTTTCAATCAATTATTTTTATAAGAAAATATTTAATACACTTCTCATATAACTATGAAATGAAATAAAAGAAGAAATAAAAAAATAAAAGATTTGAACTTATTGCAATAATTTTATTATAATTCTACACAACTTGATTAATGCTTTCTATCTACATTTTCTAACTTTAAACTCTATTTTGATTAAGAAACTAGAAAAGAAAGTGTAGAATCCCAAACTAGCCAAGCTACCCAAATGGACCAATTAATTGAATGTTGGGATGGTTTCCTTACATATAAGGTCTTTCTATATGTATTACTATTATTGTTATAAATAAAGTCCCCAAATAAAGAAATATATAAGAAAATCAAGACAAAAATTTATGTGGTTCATTCAATTGAACTACGTTGACGTACAAGAAGAGAAGAATTTAACTAAATTGTTAGGGGTGCCAAAAGGCTATTATAAAAACAATTCTCAAAACCTAAAAATTAAGACTTATAAAAGTGCTCTCAAAATTCTAAAAAATCATATCAAAAAGTTCCCAAAACAAAAACTGCCATTGAACTAGGGGCTCAAACTAGTATTACTACACAAGTGATTTTTAGCCGGGGCACAGAACATTCGGTCCAACTTCATTAGTACAGTATCTCAAACTTACACAAGTACTCAAGTGTTTTCAAGCCACGGCAAAAAATGCATAGTCCAACTTTGTTGATGTAGTTAGTATCTTGTGTGTGCGTGTGTGCAAAAACCTTGAGTAGGAGTGCAATACTATTTGTCGAGTATTGCTTTTGAGCCAATCTCCAACTTGGCTCAGAAGTTCAAGCCACAAATATACTTTAAACTAAAAAATGCAATAAACATCCTCCCTAACTCTCCACAAAGCCCCCAAAGGCAATCAATCAAAAACAAGTAATTTGCACCAATCTATGCAATACTTGAACTTTAGTGTAGTCATGGTACTTGAGTTATCTTCGACAATAATCTTCATCCCTAGATATATGATCATGAATGAAATTGTACCACACAAAAATATGCTTGGTCCTCTCACAGAATATCTTATTCTGCCCAAGTTGAATAGCACTCTGACTACCATAATATATAGTAGGAACCTCTACCTCAATTCTCAATCTACAAACTAAACCTTTCAACCACAAAGCTTCTTTTACTGCACTAGTAATTGCCATATATTGACTAGCACACTAACTATTGCAATACACAAAAGAAACCTCCACCTCGAGTCTCAATCTATGAACTAAACCTTTTCAACTACAAAACTTCTTTTATTGCCTCAACAACTACCATATACTGTATTTCTATAGTCAATAAGGCAACTTTAGACTGAAGAATGGCCTTTCAACTAATCACACCACCAATTAAAGTGAATATATCCAATGAGCAAATGTCTTCCATCAAATTACCTGCAAAGTTAGAATCAATAATCCTAACAACCCCACCTCCAAACGATGTCCCACCACTATAAAACAACAATCCTAAATTCAAAGTACCTTTCAAGTATAAAAAAATCCACTTGTTAGCTTGCTAATGTTCCTTACTAAGTTGAACCATGTATCAACTCACTATATTAACATCTTGCACAATATCAAACCTAGTGCGCACCATGGCATACATCATACTCCCTGCTACACTAGAATACTGAACAGGGGACATGTTCCTTTTCCTCTCTCGATTGAGGTGACAATCAAGTTGGTAATTTGAAGTATGGTGCAAGCAAAGTGCTAATGGGCTTAGAATCATGTATCTTAAATCTCTCATGAATTTTTTGAACATAATATTTCAGAGATAGAAATTGCTTCCCTACACAAGATCACAACGTATTTCCATTCCTAGAATTTTCTTAGCACCACCTAAATCTTTCATCACAAATTCACTACTTAACTGAGCATTGAGCTTGTTGACATAAAAAATATGTCTTACAGCAATCAACATATCATCCACATAAAGAAATAAATAGATGAAAGAAGTATCAGACAAACTTCGGTAGTAGGCACAAAAATCAAAATCACTCTTAGTGATCATAAAATAATAAAAATGCTTGTACCACTATCCCATAATTATTTTAAACCACAAAGGGACTTTTTCAGTAAACATACATGGTCTCCCTTACCTTCCACAAGGAATCTTCTAATTTATCCATGAATATGATTTCCTCAAGCTCACCATGTAGGAAAGCCATCTTCGTATCCAATTGTATGTACTAAGCAACCACAGATAATAACAAACTTATAGGACTATGCTTCATAACTGGAGAGAAAACTTAACTAAAATCAACCCCATACTTCTTTGTGTAACCTTTGGCAACAAATCTCATTTTATATCTCACATCATCATGCTCGATTTTTCCTTGTTTCTTAAACACCTATTTTCATCTAAAATTCCTCTTATTTTCTGAAGTCTTCACCTAAGTCCAAGTCTTATTCTTATATAGAGGCTCAATTTCCTCTACCATAACCCCATTCTATTTTCTAACTCCCTACAAAAACAACATCAAAAAATAAAATGGCTCATAAAAAACTATTTTGTCAACAATAGTCAAAGCATACGCAACCAAATCTACATCTATATATCTAATTGGTGGCCTAATATATCTCATACACCTATATGTCACAATAGATCATGGCTTATATTGTAGTAGATATCTTGCAGAACTGGGTCATCAGGAAAGGAAACGTATTGAGTGAGAGTAGAATATGAACCTCCAACTCTACTCAGGTGATCCGTGAGCACCTGAATTAATCTTAACTTAACTATATTATTCTTTTCTAGGACTAATTATAGTAAATTCATCAAAAATAATATCTCTACTAGTAATCACCTTCTATGTTTTACGACACTAGACCCTGAATCCCTTAGCCACCAAAGTATAACCAAGAAAAATATATTTCCTAGATCTAGGTTTTCAGTTTTCCTTCATTGACATATTTATGCAGGACAACCAAATATATTAATATTAGAATACCCATGTGCGTTATCAAGCCATACTTCCTCAAGAGTTTTTAACTCAATAACTATAGGTGAAGAGCATTTACCAAGTAAGAAGTAGTAGCAACTACCTCTGCCTAAAAATCACTTGATGATTCAACATTAGAGAGCATACAGTGTGGTTTCTCTACTAGAATTCAATTTATTCAATTAGCAACACCATTTTGTTGTGGTGTCCCAATAACTATATGATGTCTCACAATGTCAGTCACCTTACAATAATTTTTAGAATCTCTTGAAACAAAACTCCAAACCATTGTCAGCCCAAAGATGCTTCATCCACTTTTTTGTCTATCTCTCAATCATCATCATCCACCCCTTAAACGTAGCTGAGACATCACTTTTCTACTTCAAAACAAATGCCCAAATTTTTCTAAAGTAGTCATCGATGAAAATCAGCATGTATACTAACTTTAGAGGGCCCCCTGGATAGACCTCAAAGATCTGAATGAATGTAATCAGGTTTTTCTTTGGTTTTGTGAACTTCTTTGCTGAAACTAATTCTTTCATGTTTTCAAAGGAAATAACACTACAAAAAGTTCATCATTTCCAATGAAATTTCCAAGTTTTTTTAACCCACAAAACGAAGACATATACACAAAATATTATAAATAAACTACTCAATATCAAAATCCCCTTATTACTCCATACCTATTCAAGTAAATAATAATCCAACAACAACAAATGGGACGATTCCACCTTTTCCCCTAATTCTCATCCTCCCACTTATATTACCAATTCTAGATTCTATACAAAAAGTATGTTACTATTCATATATACATAAAATTTCCATCGGACTAGACCATAAACATAAAGGAGAAGTGCGCTTTGATAAACAACTAAGAGAACGTGTGAAGAAAAGTGTTGGATATCGATAACCGAAGCACCTATAAATTACAATTAAAAGAATAGTTACAAATTAATTCAATGAAATATTTCTAAGTATAAATAATTAATCACACGACAATTACATATATATTACATCATAATTTCCAAATTTACTACTAATTAACCCACATAATTTACATAAGATACTATAATTGAAAATATTCAAATTAATATAAAATAGCCAATTAAATCCTAAATAGACATTAAAGTATATAAACTTTATAATTGAATACTATATTGAACAAACACTAAACTAAACAAATCGAACATATAATACAAATTTAATAATCTCTAAATTGAACAAATGAACTCCTTAAATATCAAAATTTCATACACATGACATATAAAATTAATGAATTAAAATTACAAAAATAAATTTAAAACCTAAAATAATATCTAATTTCTACAAAATTAAAATTATGAACCTTGATGTCTCAATTATTTTCAATAGTTATAAATACATAAACATAAAACATTTAATTTAATAATTACTAATTTTATATATAATGATTATTTATTATAAAAATTTACTAATTAATATTTTCCTGTTAATTAATACATATAATTTACATAAAATTTGATAATTTTTAAAATTTAAAATTAATATAAATTCAATAATTAAACCCTACCTTAAATTACACAAATTAAAACTACAAGAAAACTGACTTTCACGGATGAAAAATTACCAATTGACAAATACTATTGATAATTACCGACAAACTACTAATAGATTATTGATGGACATCAAAATCAAACTTTAAAAAGTTCTACCAATAAATTTACCAATGGATTGCCAGTGGAATCATTAACAGACAAAATATCCATTGGTTATCGGTTGGTAAATTACCAAGAAAAATGAAATATGTTGGTAATAGGTTAGTAATTTTTTTCAAGTAAAGTAAATTCTGTTGGTAATTCACTGGTAACATTTCCAAAAAACTAATGTCTGTTGGTAATCCATCGATAATTTTTCAATATGTATAATTTCACTGGTGATTTGTCAGTAAAATTTTTGAGAGATGTACTTCCGTTGGCAATCCGTCGACAAAATTTTTTAGAGATATAATTCCGTCTGCAATCAGCTGGTAAAGTTTCTGAGAAATATAACTCTGTTGGTAATCTATTGAAACAATTACTAACAAAATAATTTGTTAATAATTCATTAATACGTTCACCAACACATTTTTGTTAATAATTGTTTGACTAAATGAAAAATAAAAGGTTATATATATTATTTATAATTACAATTTTTTATAATTACATATAAATAAATAATAATCATATAAAATTAAATTTTATAACAAAAATTAACTACTAAATAAAAAATAAGTTATTCATGGGAATTATAAAAGCATCAATGAAAATTATTTTTTCATAGAGATTTAAAGTATTAAAACTTATATTTTTAGCTTGAGTTCACACATCTTTTAGCTTCTCAATTTAATATTTTATTCTTTAGTTATTTTTTATTAATTAAACAAATAAAAAGTATAATTAATATAAGAATGTAATAGATTAAATGATGTTATTGTAAATTCCCAACCCTATACGCTCATTTGCTGCCCCCACTTCTATTCTCCAAAAGAATTTATTCATCATTTTTTTCAAATTATTTTTCTCTTTTTTTTTTCCATTACACCCAAATTAAATTCTATAAAAAGAGCATTTACACTTACAAGAAATAATTATCAATTGGTAAATTATAAATATGAAAGGCTGAACGGAAATAGAAATAAAAAAAGATCTAAAATATATGCAGACCTTATATTTATTGTATATAGTTGAATAAGTTTTTTGGGCTTTTTTAATTTTTTCATTTTCTTTCTCTCTTTTCTTTTTTCCTCTTCTTTTTCCCTTTACTTGTCACTTTTCTTTCCCTCTTTCCTTCCTTCTTTATTTCTCTGTTCGCTTCTCTCCCTCACTTCCATTCTTTTTGCAGATCCACACAACCCACCGCCATCAACACCAAAACTGCCACACACACTACACTTAACCTATTCCCTATATTGTTTTAGTAAGTTTTATTATTTTGCCCAAATTTTTTCACCAAAATCTCTCTTCACTGTTTAGCAAAGGTTTTAGCTGAAATTTTATCATTTCTTTGTATGTGTGATGCTCTTTTTTCTTTAATTATTATTATGTCTTTATTTGTTCTCGTAATCTATATCTGTGGCATTTGTTAGTATGTATGATGCCCAGAAAATAGCCTCTATTTTCTGGTTCTCATATCTAAGTTTATTGTTATTTCTTTTTAAATTCAAGATTTCAAAGCTTAGATGCTGTGGTTAGGCAGAAGTTCCTCCACACTAATGCTTCTAAAGGAGAATATGCGCTTCTCATAATTTAAATGTTAAACAAGGTCAACTTCCCAAGTTTTTCTGATAATCAATGTTGTAGAAAATACAAGCGAAAAAAATGGGAAAATAAACATAACTTGGGGTAAAGATTAGGTTGTTCGATGCCAAGGTGGGGTGTCAGAGTGAAGCCAAACAATGTGAATCTTTTCATGTTTCACAGACAACGCCACCAGAGATTTGGTGTCACTGTGTGTGGTGTGTGTTAAGTGAAGACAATGCTTGTATTACTTAATTAGGAATTGTGTGTGGTGTGTGTTAAGTGAAGACAATGCTTGTATTACTTAATTAGGAATCGGCTACAGTCTGATACCTATAGTTTTAATATAACATTCTACACACCTTAAAAATTGATACATGCATAAATATCTTTTTTAAATCAATAATAATTAAATTAATTTACTGTACTAACCTTTTATGATTAAATTAAAAGTAAAATAATTTTTAATATGAAATAGCTTAAATATTATTATCAAAAATTAATATATAACTAAAACAAAAATCAAAATATAATTACTTAAAAAAATTTTAAAAAATAATTTTTAAATTAAACCAATTCAACCCACCATCCCAACTCCCAAATTCAACATAAACAGCAATTTCCATTCTTCAAAAGTGACCAATGAAAATATTCCAAGGATGCTGAAACTATACAGCGACTGGTGTCGAGATGGTCCTGGAAATTACAGCCCAAAATTGCTCGACTTCAAATCCCGCCAAAGGGGAACATGGTGGAGTTGTTCTTGACTCCAAAACCAAGGACTCCTCTGGAAAGTCCATCGGATGGATGCGAGACAGCAGATGAATATTTATCAGACTCGGAATTTCCAGTCTCCAGGCAGAATTTATTCGACAACGATAAGGAAGAAGACTATGAAGAGACCATCCTAAAAGAAAAAAGAGAATAAACTCATATAAAGGGATGAAGTCGTATTAGTTGGCTAATCAACTTTTCGTGTATGTTGAATTTGGAAATTGGGGTGGTGGGTTGAATTGGTTTAATTAAAAATTCATTTTTTTTTGTCTATTTTTAGGTAATTATATTTTGATTTTTGTTTTATTTATATATTAATTTTTTATAAGGATATTTAAGGTATTTTATATTAAAAACTATTTTACTTTTAATTTAATTAGAAAAGTTAGTATAGTAAATTAACTTAATTACTATTAATTTAAAAAAAATATATTTATACACATGTCAATTTATACATGTTAAGGTTTTTGGATAAATATTTTCTTGCTAGATTTAATAGTTTTCATGTCTTTGGATATCACTATGAGCATTTTGGCATGGTTAATGATTGAGGGATGCAAATTATTAGTCTTTGTGTTCCCTCAATTTATTAGTCTCTGTGTTTTCTTTATCTTTAACATTATTATGTTTCTCTATGTAGTCTAAAGATATATAATTGAATTCGTTTCCTTATATAAGCTTCTAAAATAGTGACTGCTAGAACAATTCTATAAAGGACTGGAGAGGCCTTTGAACGACAAGAAATAAATGAAATATATTTTTTTAAATATTATATTATGCTTACTTATATATGTAAATATTAAAAATAATACTTCTTTTAGCTCAACCTTGACCTCCAAGTATAGCTGGGAGTGCATGATGGATAATATATTTTTATTTTTTAAATAAGGTTGTGGACTTTTCTATTAAACAGTTTGGGTTTAGTTAGGCCTCTTTAGAATTTCTTATTGAAGTTAACTTGCCCAAAATTTTGTCTATTGTAATACTTTAAGCCCATTTAATGTGCTACCTTTTAAATTGAAGAAAACACCCTCCATAAGTCGAGTTTTTATGTCTTTAGACTAGAGCTATCTTTGCACTTCTTTTTACAAAATTATTTTCTACCTAGGAGAAACAAATCCAATTATATTTTTGGTTAGTCCAAGATATCCACCAAACTGAAATTCCAAATCCTAAAATATCATCTCATACTCATTATCTATTATCTCACAATTATTATTTAGTCATTGCTTCTACCAAAATTTTCATTTTTGGATTTTAGAGTTTTCATTAAATATATTTTCAAAGCAATAATCATGGCTAGTGATCATAGTTGGATGTGACATCGATTCAATAATAGAGGAAGTATTACATCTAATTTTCAAAGTGGGTGATTGAATTCTTAGATTTCAATTACGCTCAACTAGGAATAGTGCATGACGATCAAATAAGATGTCCTTGTTCTAAATGTTGCAACAAGAGATTTTTGAGACGACATGATGCACATTTTCATCTGAAAAATATGGATTTGAGCGTGGTTACAATGTCTGGGCTGCACATGGTAAAGACTGGGCCTTCTCATGAATCTAGGAATGAAGAAAGTTTTGGTTTGAGGGAAATGGTTATGAATGTTGTTGGACCCAACTTCAAATATGGTTTCAACAGCGATAAGAATTTTGAAAGCAATGAACAACTACCTAATCCTAATGCACAAAAGTTCATTAACCTTTTAAAGGATGCTGATAAGCCTTTATAGGAAGGTTGCAAGAAACACATTAAACTCTCAACTTCTCTCAATTATTGAATCTAAAATCAGAGTTCAATTTATGACAAGCATGCTATGATTGCCTCATGACAATAGTTAAAAATATGATGCCAAAAGATGAGAAGTTGCCGAGAAACTTGTATATTACAAAAACGATAGTGACAAACCTTGGCTTGGTTATTAGAAAATTAATGTCTGTATTAAGAACAGTATCTTATACTACAAAGAAAACAAATATTTGACTAATTGTACAATATGTGGTCATGATAGATATAAGCCGAGGAATTCAAGTTCTAAGAAAGATATGCCTTTTAAGGTCATGTGCTATTCACCGCTAACTCTAAAACTTCAAAGACTTTATATGTCAAATTTGACTGCTAAGAAAATGACTTGGCACTATAAAAATTGTTGTAAGGGTAGAAGTATGGTATACCCAACATATGGTCAAACATGGAGACACTTTGATCAGTGTCACCCATAATTTTATTCTAAACCACGTAACATACAATTGGGATTATGTACTAATGGATTTACTCCATTTAATAATGTTGGCTCTCTATATTCATGTTGGCATGTAATGATAGTTTTATACAATCTTCCTCTAGGGATGTGTATGCAAACACCTTACATATTCTTGAATGTGATAATTTTAGGTCCAAAGTTTCCTAGGAGAAAGTTGGATGTGTTTTTACGTCCTTTGATTGATAAGTTGAAGTTGCAATGAACTGATGGGATTCAAACTTGTGATGTGTATACAAAACAAAACTTTCAAATACGAGTAGCACTATTGTGGACAATACATGATTTCTCTTTTTATGGCATGATTTCTTACTAGAGTACTTATGGTTTACTATTGTGTCCTTATTGCATGGAGCACATGAAGTCGTTTTATCTTTCAAATGGACATAAAATTTCCTAATTTGATTGTCATCAAAAAATTTTACCTCGTCGCCATCTATATAGAAAGCAGGCTAACAAGTTCAAGAAAGATACAATAGAAGAAGGCTCTCTTCCTCCATGTCTATTAGGTAAAGAATTATGGAGTCAAGTATCTCAACTTCCTCCTATGACATATGATGGACTTGGAAATCCTCAAAGCTTACCCAGTTTTTGCCAAACTCATAATTGGTTCAAGAAAAGCATATTTTGGGAATTACCTTATCGAAGTTCAAATCTTCTTCATCACAATTTAGATGTTATGAACATAGAAAAAAATGTGTTTGAAAATATTTTTCATACAATTTTGGATTCAAAAGGCAAATCAAAAGATAATGGGAATGCAACAAAGGATTTAAACTCGTACTGTAGTTGGCCTGAACTACATTTGTTTTATAATGAGAATGGGAAGCCTTGTAAGTATGAAGTATCATACGCATTAAGTCAAGAACAAGTAAAAGAAGTGTACAATTGGGCTAAACAATTGAAGTTTCCTAATTGATATGCTTCAAATATTGCTCAACGTGTAAATGAAGAGGAATGCAAATTTTATGGGATGAAAGGTCACAATTACCATGTGTTTATGTAAAGATTGCTTCCAATTGCATTTCTTGATCTATTGCCAAAATCAATTTGGGGATCAATATTAGAGCTTAGAGCATTTTTTAGAGATATATGTTCAACTGTATTGCGTATCAATCATATGGAATAATTGGAGAAGAAGATCATGGAAATCATACACAAACTTGAAAAAATATTCCCACCAGCATTCTTTGATTGCATGGAACACCTACCATTCCATTTAGCTTATGAAGCTAAGATTGGTGACCCTATACAATATCGATGGATGTATCCATTTGAGAGGTATATTAATTATACTTATAAAATTGTTATTTAATTTACTAAACTTTTAAAATATGTTTTCTTATATATTTTTAATTAATATCAACATGTCAAATTTTTTCATCATTTGAAGAAAAAAATGAAAAATCGAGCTCTAGTGGAAGCTTCAATAGTCAATGCATACATTATTGAGTAAGTTTCAACATTTTGCTCTTTTTATTTTGAGCCTAATGTAGAAACAAGATTAACTCGAGTTCCAAGAAATGATGATAGTGGTGAGATCGAACATGGGGGTCGTCTTTCTATTTTCACTCATCTAGGAAGAGCATTTGGCATTCAACAGGAAAATATTAGATGCCGATGAGTTAAGTGCTACTCATAGATATGTTTTGTTGAATTGTCTTTAGATCACTCCATTTGTAGAGTAAGTATGAATCCTAAATTACTTGAGATGCATGTGTGCTATGATAGACAATGTATACTAATCTTTAACTTTCAAACTTTTTCAACCAATTGGATGAAGAGATTATGAGAAAATATCCTAGGATGAGTGATGAAAATCTTGGCATATTACGTGATAGGGACTTCCCAAAATGGTTGACATCTTATGTAAGTGATACTTATGATTTAGTGCACAATATATTAGATATATTATATATCTAATATTTTTATTAATGTGTGCTCTTAACAAGTTATGGCTAATCACAATATTGTTGATGAGCACATAAAATCTATATGCCAATGGCCAAGTTGATGGGTTAATCCTATAAAGGTTACTTTATAAGTGGATTCAAGTTTCATGCTATAAGCTATGGGAATAATAAATAAACAATGAATAGTGGTGTTTGCGTGTTAGGGAGCTCATGGAATGTAAATAAAATAGATTATTATGGTTCGTTGGAAGAGTTGATAGAATTAGAATATTATGGCATAGGAAACAAGGTCGTTTTATTTAAATGCCATCGGCATAAGTGTATCCGCATATTGGGCTTGCGGAGATTAATCAAAAAAGAAAGTTGAACACAAATGAATCATTTATTTTGGCACAACAAGCTCAACAAGCGTTCTATTCTAGTTTCTCCTCTCCAATTAAGGAAAGGCGTGATTGGATAGTTGTTTGCAAAATAAAGGCTAGGAGTATAACAAATATCCCATTGATAGAAGGACATGACAACAATTTTGAGATCATTCTTGAAGATGCTTTTCAAGATAATCAAACCTATACACTACATGAAGTTCCCTTATAGTTGATCTAGATCAAATAAATATTTTGTTGGATGAAAATGATATTGAATTAGAAGCAGATCTCCTCATGATTTGACCTATCGAAGGTGAAGATACTGATGTTGAAAAGGAGAATGAGGAGGAAGATGACAAAATAGAAATAGGATTTTTACAGTGATGATAACTTAGATTATGAAGATTAAGCTGTTATTAATTCAATCATTATATTCTAGTTGGCCTTTTATTTTCTTCAAATCTTGCTTGTAGTAGTTTGGTTGTTTAGTGTTGGCCATTTTGTTACTTTTTTTTTTTTTTTTGTATTCTCTTATTTGAATATCTATGCTCACATGATTACTTTCAATGATGTGATGTCATTTTACTCAAAATTGTTTATGTCCGATTTTGATATTATCTCATTATACATTAGTGAAAATTTACCTTTTTACACTTTTCTAATATTATAGAAAATTAATTTCTATTAATGTTTATCTATCATACTTTTTTGCAAGATGACAACATAAGGAAAAGGCTTCAGCGATGATAGGGACAAGTTCCCAAACATGCTAAGGATAATATGCTTAGAAAATTTCAATAAAGTATTAATGTGTATTGATGAATTACTTGATTTATAAGATTAATTGTCTATTGATTTATTGCTTGCTTACAATGTTTTAGGAATATTATGCATGGTTACTTGAAGTTGAGCCAAGCACTGAGAAGTCATAGAACTATGTAGTTGCAAAGAACATGAGTGGGGTGTTATCAGATGCTCATAATGCTGCCATGGCTACAGCCAGAGATTGGATAGACCTTAAGAAAATGAAAGGTCATGGGCCCACATAGTTGAATGGTGAAGAGTGGAACCAATTAATTGATGAAGTTTTTGCAACACTAGAATTTCAAGTTAAGCGAGAAGTTCCTAGGAAAAATAAGATGATAGAAAAAGATGGATCGATCACAAAGCATACTTTTGGCTCTATTCCATTTAGGGAGCATGAGAAAAGGATGATGAGTTAATATTTCATATTAAGTTATCAAATGCATTACATTTAATTCTTTAAGGTTTGAATTGTAATTTAATTAAAAAGTTAATGAAATGAACTAATTTTATTTGAACATAGAAAAGAGAATGAGGGTTTGAAAATGCGACTCAACTTGATATGTTTGATCGCACCCACAAGAGAAAGCACGGACTAGGTGATTTTATTGATAACAAGTCTAAGAGAATTCATGTAAGTGAAATATTATGCATCTATTGTTTTTTCTAGCCTTTGTTTTGATCTTTTTGCTAATCAAGTAAAGTGTTTCTAATTATATTTAATTTACATATGTAGGAAAAATATCATGAAAATATTTTTGAAGAAGCTTGGCAATGAGGATTTCTCTTAACCCTTGTTTGATATAGATTCATGGATGGAGGCAACTAGTGGCCCATCCAAGGGTTTCATATATGGATTCAAGCACAATAGAATTGCTAGTGAGTTATTGGGATTCTCACCATCTATATCCAGTCCATCAACATCTATCAATTCAAATTGTGTAGAGTTTATCTCTAGGATTGAACAACTAGAGAAAATAATAAAAGATTATTTTGAGCATTTTGAGAGGAATGAGGCAAGTCTTTTAGAAGTTATAGCCCATAATAAGGAAGCTATAAGAAAAAGAGAGGAAGAAATTAGAAAGAAAGATGAAGATATTCAAAGGCTATTGCAACAACAAGAACCACCTCAAGTGCCATCTTCACTTGAAGAAATTATCTAGAAGTTGATCCAAGATATTGGAAAGAGCAATTCAAATAATAAGAGAAGATCAAGTAGGTAAAGACTCATAAATAGAAAAGCGTTAAGACAATAACTGCATGCATTTTCACTTGGATATTATGGTACTTTTGGCTTGCATTTTATGTTATCTAGTTGTTGAATAGTTTGTTGAAGTTTTACTTTTTTGAAGTTATGGTTTTACTTTGTGGTTTTATGGAGTTTGTGGTTTTTTGAACATGGTACTTTTGGCTAGCATTTTATATAGATTTAGTTGTTGAATGATTTGTTGAAGTTTTAGTTTTCTGAAATTGCAATTTTATGTTTTGATTTTATTGGATTTTGTAGTTTATTGAGGTTATATTTGTAGAGTTATGGTTGTATTGAATTAATTTGTTAAAATTGTGATGATTTTTTAAGTTTTGGTTTGTTGAAAATGTGGTTGATATTATTTGATGAAGAATTGACATTTAATGTATTTTCAGTTTTTGTTGTATTGACCAATGGATTGTTAATCAAAATTAAAAAAAAAACACTAAATTTACCAATGGAAAATTAGTTGGTAAATATTACCGACAAATTGCCCATTGAAAATTTTAAAAAATAGATCCTAATTTACCAATGAAAAAGCCTTTTCGATAAAAATTTAACAACAGATTCTTTTTGGTAACGTGACCAATATCGATACCAAATTTACCGATTGAAAATCATTTAGAAAAATCATTGGTAATTATTACTGATGAACTAAAAATCTGTTAGTAAAATTTATCGGGGTTATTGTTAATAGATAATTTTCATTGGTAAATTCGTGGGTAAAATATATTACCAATAGATTTTATTGATTTACCAATGGATTTTTCCGTTGGTGAAAGTCAGTTTTCTTGTAAAATTAATAATTATATCCTAGATTGAACTTGAGGTTGACAAATTGAATATACACTAAATCAAAAAAATTGAACATAAATAGTGCAAATTTAATTAACATGAATCTCATCCATAAACTAAACCTTTAACATTATTCATATTGAAAACATAATTAAGTTTCAAACAAAATTAAATTCAAAATTCATACAATGTAACCACAAAGTTCAAAAAATTTGAATAAATAAATTCTAATCCCAAAAACTATAAAATTTGAATAAATAAACAAAAGAATTCAAATATATAAACATAACATGCTAAATCTTAATCAAATTAATTATCAAAATTAATTAAGTAAAACATAAATAATAATTTTAAATTAAAAAATGGTGGATAGCAAAAATGACGGTGCCCATGGGATGTGGTGCCGATGAATGAGTAGGTGCCAATGGTGGCTGGAATGGTGAATGGCGAAAAACGATGATGGTAGAGAAAGAGAAAAGCAGAAAGCAAAGAAAGGATGAGAGAAAAATGAAGAAGCAAGAAAGGAAAGCAAGTAGAAAAAGAACCAACGTCAGATTATAATTTTTAACTTTCCAATGGACTTTCGTTGAAAAGTTCCCTCAAAAACTTAATATTTTTGTTTTAAATAAATGAAGAAAAACTTTTTTTTTCATCTTCTAATGCAATTTCCATTGGCAATTCAACAAAAAAATTTCAAGACAAAAAGCGTGTTAGAAATTTTCACGACACAATAGCACCAAAAGTCTCCAATTTCTCCATCAATTTTTAGGTGAATTATTTATGACAATTTGTGTCATCAGAAATTGGCCGCAATTCCCTCAAAAATTTTTGACATAATTTTTTGTTGGAAATTCTATGGGAATTTTGGTGACTTTTTGTAGTGTAATGCTCACAAAACTCTATCTATGAAGTGCTCTATCTACAAGTAAGTCCTACTTGCTCAAAAGTATGAGTTCTCACTCGCTCAAATATCCCAAACGCATTGTCAAATGTACAAACTATGATCGACTTTCTTGTCTTTCATAATAAAATCTGCTTCATGAACTTTCAACACATCATTTGAGCCAATTTTCTTATATCCAAGGGCATCAAGAGTACCTATGGATATAAAATTTTTCTTCTAATCAAAGGCATGTTTTACTTCCATTGTAGACCTGATGATACCATCATATATTTTGATTTTAATTGTCCCCTTCTAGTAACTTTGCAGACAGCATCATCACCCTCAAGAACCACTCCACTGAGCTATTCATATATAGAAAAGCAATCCATATTAGGAGACATATGAAAGGAACAAAAGGCATCCATAATCTAGATATTGTTTGAGATCAAACTATTAGAGCTAACCGAGAGTATAACCCCTTCACAATCAATCTTAGCAAAACTAACTTTGTCGGTTTTATTATTCTTATTCTCTATTTTTCTTTTCAGTTTCCAATAGTCTTCCTTGACATGTTCCATCTTCTTGCAGTAGTTACATTTAATTGACTTGTTTGACTGTGATCTACTTCTCTATTTGTTGTTTTGAGAATTTTTCTTTTCCATTCTACTCCTAATAACAAGTCCATCACCCTAATCTTCAAAAACACTTGATGTAGTTTCATCATCAATTTTATATTTGCTCAACAAAGCTTTCTGAACATCCTTCAATAGAATGGTATCTCCACCACAAAATTGTATCTTGAAAATTGGAATAGATAGAAGGCAACGAACATAACATTAAGGATAATGCCAAATCCTCATCATCATATTTCACATCAAGATTTTCTAAGTTAATAGCTATAGTTTTGAAATTATCAATGTGAGTCTGAATATAAATAACTTCACCATTTTTCTGGTTAGTTGCTACTTTAATTGAAACTTGTTGGTTGAATTCTTCTTTATACAAATCTCCTCTAGCTCATTCCATAATCCAACAGCATCCTCTTCTTCAAAATGTTCTATAAAATCTCATTGTAAATGTTAGGATTTTCTCCAAAGATAAAATTTTGAATATGCCTTTTTTGACCAATGGATTGATTTAGCCTTGTATGGCAATTTTTAGTATGACAAGTGAAATTTGTATGGTAACAAATTGATACAGCAAAATTTGGAACTTCCTATGATTAAAGCCAAACGTATTTTTAGCATGTTACCATTACACCATCCACGGTGGAAATTGAGCCATTTAGAGTTACTATTGAGGATCTCACACTCAATTATTTAAGAGGAAAAGTCTCTAATGTAAAGACAATGAGTGCCATTCTGAGATAAAAGAATTGTTCTTTTACTCTTTAATTTGTATTTCCAAAAACTCCAGTATGGTCTGTTAAGTGTTCCACTATAGGTTTGTCAGGTTTTGGCAAGTTAGTGCTACTCATTGTATTTGTTTTATTTGTCTTGCTAATAATATTTGTAGGTTCAAAATCCTAAGTCTTCTAGCTTAAGTAGTAGATTAGGCTCACCAAACCACTATAACTATCTTGTCTCATTTATTTATCTTTCTACTATCTCTGGAATTTTAGTTATATCTAGAATTTTCAGTTTATTCCTTGATTTACTGCTTGACTCCTTTGAGTCCTTTACCCTTTTGGGTTCCTATTATCTTTCAATTGGTACCAGAGCTGAGGGCTCATATATATAAGTTTAAAAACTTGAGATAAAAATTCCTAATGACTTTTTCTAGCTTTGATGTGTATGTAAAAGGTCAATCCCACACACGGCCCCCTCTATTCAATGGGACCAATTATTCAACATAGAAGAACAAGATTGAGGAATTCTTCATAGCACTGAACTATGATTTATGGAGCATAATTATTGATGGGCCTCTTATTCCCACCAACAAAGGCAAATCCTCAATAGGAAAACTAGAACTTACTGTTGAGGACAAAAGAATGCTCTCAATGAACACAAAAGCAAAAAATATCCTTTCATGTGCTCTAGTCAAAGAAGAATATAATTGTGTGAGCATATGCACTTCCACCAAGGATATGTGGAACATGTTTTAAGTTACCCATGAAAGGACTTCACAAGTTAAATTAGAGCGTATTACATTACTTACTCACCAATATGAGATGTTTTCTATGAAAATAGGTGAAATGATTAATCAAATGTATGCTCGATTCATGGAGATAGTGAATCCCATGTTTGTAATGGGAAAAATGATGTCTGAAAGTGAATAGGTGCGGAAGATCCTAAGATCTCCGTCGAAGGAATGGAATCCTAAAGTTACTGCAATCCGTGAGGCTAAAAATCTTGAAAAGCTAACTATGGGAGAGCTAATAGGTTCATTTACCTCTCATGAGATGACACTTCTCAGCAAGGAAAATAGTTCCACCAACAAGAACAAGAGAGACATTGCCTTTAATGTTGATCAAAGAGAATGAAATGATGGTCCTGGTGATATGGATGAAGAGATGGTTAATGAAGAAATTACCATGATAACCAAGTGACTTCGACAACTTACCTAAGTTAAAAATCGCTTCAAAAGAGACCCCAAAATAAATTTAAGAAGAAACACTAGGAAATTCTAAACAGAGCAAATCATTTGTCATGAAAGCCATGAAGTAGGGCACAAAAGGCCAAACTGCCCAAAAATGAAATAGAGACCAAAAACTAAGAGAAATCTAAAATAAAGAGCAATGACCATCACTTGGGATGATTCAGACTATTTAAGGAAATTAGGAGAAATTTAAAATAAAAATCTTAATATTCACATAGAGTGCCATAATCAACTCACTGAACTTCAAATAGAAATAGATCTCTTTAAAGAACAATTAGAGAATACTCTTAATGAAAAGAAAGTACTAGTACATCACTATAATAAAATCATAAAGAAAAACTTAAAGGTAAGAAACAAACTAGTTGAAAAAAACCAACATCTTGAAAATGAAATTTGAGTTTGCTTGATGGTAATTATAAACTAAAAGGTCTCTATAGGGCAAAAACAAAGTTGATTTTGGATATAGAAACATAAGGCTTTACAAAAAGACTTGTCACTATTGTTTTAAAAAAGTCGCATGGCTTACAAATGTCCTATAAGAAGAGAAATTGGAGTCTATATATGTGGGTAACAAAGTCTAACAACTCATGACCCAACAAAAAATGGGTACCAAAATTCACAAACTCTTATGTTGTAGGAACCAGTCAATAGGGAAGTTTAAATGAATCTTTGGTATCTAGATAGTGGATGTTCCAGACATATGATAGGAAATAAGTCATTTTTTTCTTAAATACAAGAATATAATGGAGAAAATATACTATTTGCAAACCACACAAAGGAAAAAATCATTGGAAAAGGAACAGTATGTAACAAAGATGGAATTTCCATCGAAAATGTATGGCTGGTAAATGGGTTGAAACATAATCTTCTCAGTAAAAGCCAATTATGTAATAATGGCTACGACGAACACTTCAAACCCTCTAAATATGTAGTAACCAAGCATGATGAAATGATTTTCACTACAATCAGAGAAAGAAACATACATTACATAAACTTAGATGATTTGTCTAAGCAAAATGTTGAATGCCTAGTCGCTACTAATGAATCTACTGGATTTGGCATAGACATGTTGGTCATGCTAAAATGAAACTCCTAAATCATTTGGTTAAAAAGGATATGGTGAAAGGCATTCCTAAGATTAAGTTCACAAAAACAAAATACGTGATGTATGCATGAAAGGCAAACAAATGAAAACTTCTTTTCAACCAATAAATGACATTACATCATCAAAACCACTGAAACTTCTTCATCTTGATTTGTTTGAACTAATGAAAAATATCTTGGAGGAAATAAATATATTTTTGTCATTATTGATGATTTCTCTCGATATACATGGGTAAGATTTCTTACACATAAAAATGAAGTCTTATATCATTTCACTGCTCTCTAAAAGAACATTTAAAATAAAAAGGGGCATACGATTAAAATCATCAAGAGTGATCATGCAATGGAATTTGATGACCATAACTTTGCTACTTTTTGTAATGATCATAGATACACTCACAACTTCTCTACTCCAAGAACACCTCAACAAAATGGGGTGGTTGAAAGAAAAAAACAAAGTTTTATAGGAAATAGCTCGAACAATGTTGAATGGGTATGATCTCCTAAAGTATCTCTGGGTTGAAGCAGTCAACACAACCTGCTATATCATCAGTAGAGTCTTTCAAAAACCTTTTATCAAGAAGACTCCCTATGAACTTTAGAAGGGTAAGAAACCCAACATAACCTACTTTCATGTATTTGGGTGAAAATATCACATCTTAAATGATAGAGACCGCCTTGCTAAATCTAATTTAAAATTAGATGAGGAAATATTTGTTAGATATTCAATAAATAGTAAAATGTATAAAGTTTTGAAAAAAGAAAAAGGACAATACAACAATCCATGCATGTGGTATTTGATGAAACTGACCCTCTACTGGCCAAGGATTCCTTGAGTATAGAAATTGCAAGTTTTGACCAAGTGATAGAAGTACTTCAATAGGAAAAAGAAGAAGAAAAAGATACATCCCAAAATCTCACTAAGACAGCCTCAACTTCATGTGGAACTTTCGATGATGGAACTGGAGATAAAATCAGCAAATTCAAACAAGTTTCAAGCCATCCAACATAAAACATCATTGCAAATCCAGCAGCAGGAAACACAATAAAGTCCAAAACTACAACAAATGATTAAAAACTATTTGACCTTATGTTTCTATCCTATACAGAACCATGCAATATAAATGAGGTATTAAATGATGATTCCTGGCTGAGTGCAATGAAAGAAGAACTCAATCAGTTTAAGAAAAAACAAGTTTGGAATTTAGTAAGGAGACATGATAATCACCTAATAATTGGTATTAAATGGCTTTTTCAAAAAAAATTAGATGAACATGGTGAAGTTGTTAAAAACAAAGCTAGACTTGTTGCAAAAGGGTACTCTCAACAAGAGGGTATTGATTATGATGAAACTTATACACTAGTTGCACGTCTTGAATCTCTTCGCATGTTGCTAACTTATGCATCACATAAAAACTTCACTCTTTATCAACTAGATGTCAAAAGTGCTTTTTTAAATGGACATCTAAAATAAAAGGTCTTTGTTGAACAACCTCTTGGTTTCAAAAATTCAAATTTTCCAAACCATGTCTTTAAATTATCAGAAGCTCTTTATGGTTTAAAGCAAGCTCCTAGAGCATGGTATGACCATTTAAGCTCTTTTCTTATCTCAAGGTTTTTGCATGGGTAAAGTAGATATTACACTTTTTACAAAACATCAAACGGTCATTTACTACTTGTTCAAGTGTATGTAGATGATATAATTTTTGGTAGTACTCAAAAGGGCCTTTGTGATGACTTTGTGTCATGCATGATGACAGAATTTGAAACGAGTCTCATAGGTGAATTAAATATTTTCCTTGGGCTTCAAATCAAACAAACCACCAAAAGTATTTTCATATCCTAAGAAAATATACTAAGGAACTACT
The DNA here is from genome assembly GCA_014898725.1 of Jacaranda copaia. Classification (NCBI taxonomy): domain Eukaryota; kingdom Viridiplantae; phylum Streptophyta; class Magnoliopsida; order Lamiales; family Bignoniaceae; genus Jacaranda; species Jacaranda copaia. Next base: position 56,358 of record JACGDI010005776.1, read on the forward strand.
GCAAAAATTCAAAACGGAGGATTGTAAAAAATCTAATGTTCCCGTTGCTGTATCCAAAAAATTGGAACTTGATCCTAACGGCAAAGGTGTGGATGAAACAGCATACAAAGGCATGATTGGAAGTTTACTGTATTTAACTTTCAATCACCTAGAAATACTATTTGCCACCAATTTATGCACCCGATTTCAAGGTCAACCAAAGAAGTCACATCTCAAAGCTGTCAAAAGAATCCTTTGCTACCTCAAAGAAACCACAACCAAGGCATTTGGTACACTCAATCTAAAACTTTTAATCTACTTAAGTATTCTGACGCTGACTATGTAGGGTGCAAAATTAGTCGAAAAAAGCACTACTGGAAATTGCCAGCTATTGAGGTCATGTCTAGTAAGTTGGTGTACAAAGAAACAAAGTGTAGTGGCAATGTCAAAAACTACAGCTGAATACATGGTGCTAGGTAATTGCTATTCATAGGTATTGTGGATGAAATAGACCCTTAATAATTATGGATTACAATTTCCTTGCATATCTATTTTATGTGACAACACTAGTGCTAATCGCATTATCAAGAATCTAGTCTATCACTAACGCACAAAGCATATAGAAATCAAGCATCACTTCATAAAGGATCATGTTTAAAAGGGTGATGTTTGCATAACATTTGTTAAGACACAAAATCAATTAGCTGACATCTTGACTAAACTATTTCAAGAAGATAGATTCTTTTTTTTCAAAGAAAAATTGGGGATAATTCCCTCTCCTTTTTCATCATAATATATATTTGGTATATGCATCTCTTCTTATATAATATACTTGATATGTGCACCTCTTTTTTTTTTTTTTGAGAGTATATCTTCCTTCCAAAATTATTTACATACTATGTCAAAAGATATTTTTTAAATATTTCTAAGAGGGAAAATTGAACTATCTTAGTTTCTGCTTCCCTGCAAAGAAACCTACAAAACGTTCTCTTCTTCCAGCACAATCCTTACCACAACCTCTCTCTTTCCTTCATCTCTTTAATGGTCAAACCCTTGTCCTACTAACACTTCTCACCTTTATTGTCAATGGCCACTAGCCTAAATCATAATCCCCAAAACTTGTTGATTACGCGTCTAATTCTGAAGAATCCAATCCTTCTCCATCTCTTAGCTTACCCTCACCAGTGAAAACCCTAAATGTTCATCATTCATCATCTCCAAGGACTCCTCCTCCATCTCCATGTCAAACCACTGCTCCTCACCACTTACACCTCACATCTTTACTGATTCTTTATTCAAAAATTGGGACTTCAAGTCTATTCCAAAATTTATCAAATTTCCAAACTTCTGTCTATTGAAGCTTAACCATGGGCAACCAATCAACTTATCTGATATTCTTTGATCTCCTATCCTTAGCTAGATTGATCAAATGGGCTAGAAATACACGATATAAATCAATGAGATAGCTTACCCTCTTATTGTTCATCTATTTTATGTCAATCTAATTGTTACAGAAAGTAATGACCCCATTAACTCTTCGCTTCAATCGAATGTTCTTGGACCTCTATTTCCCTCACTATAGAAAAACTCAATCAATACTTAAGGCTTCCAAATTTTGATGTGAAATTCTATGCCTATGGTGAATGGTGTCCTCTTGAGTGTTTTAATCTTAACCATGCTAAGCAATTATTTTGGGATGAAAAATCTCCCAAACTAGCCATAGGTGTTGCTCTAAAACTCCTTCCCATTGACTACTTTTTCTTACATCGCCTCATCATACTAACTATCCTTTCTGGATCCTCTACCAGTATGGGTCACTCAACCAACATGAACAGACTATCTATTTTCCTTATGTACATGACGGTTACTAGGAAAACTGTCACCATTGGCTACATTATTCTACACAATATGATTCATGCCCTTCACTATTCTTCCAAAAACTTATTACATTGCATGCTTCTCACTCATCTCCTTCACTCCAAACATGTTTTTCTCCCATCTCCCAAGACTAAAGAGCCAAGTGAAAGAAAGGTCGTTAACCTACCCAACCTTAAGAAAATGAAAATTTAGATTGGTGAAAATGGGGTATGGTTCAAGGGAACTTCCACCTCTACTACTATTCCTTCTGCTCCACGACGAACTCATCAAAACACTGGCAGAAAACCTCTATACATCTCTGATGATTCTATTTAAGATGTTGACTCCAAAGCCTCTAAAGAGTAACCTCCTAACAAAAGAACAAACCACTGGATATTCTGCCATGTGATCTCTTAACTACTGTTCAGGCCATTGCTTTCTATATTGATCACCTAGACACCAAGCTTTCTAAATTTGTTAGCTCAATAAAAAATAAATTTGATTGGTGCAAAACTAAAATTTTGACCTTTATTTTTCCCTTTGCAAGAGATCCCATAGTCGTTGACCTTTTGATTATGAGATGGATAACTTATTGTTGTTCTGTTGAGTCTTTGGTTGCTTTCATGGCTAAACTGGTGTTTTGCCTAAGTCTACTGCTACTATGTTTTGTCACTGCCTTGTTGGCTAAACTAATGTTTTGTTATTTTTTAAGTCTACTACTACTATATTTTGTCATTTCTTTAAGTCTGAACTAAGGTTACTGCTTACATATTCTACAATAGATTTAATGATGTTTGCTGCTTGTTTATTCTAAAAATTATGCTATGTCGTTGGTTTTGATATGATGATGCCATCTCATTAGTTATGAATTTAGCATACATGCTTCTATCATATTTATCTTTTGGCACTTAAGCTCTCTAAATAGGGGGAGAACTATGATTGTGTATGTCTTTAAGTATTTAGAAACTGACCCATGCAATAGTCTATTTAGACAAGGGGAGAACAACAAAAATGGCATCATTAAAAAAGAGGAGATTGTTAGGATTTACTCCAAAGAAAAAATTTTGATTATGCCTCTTTTAGCCAACATATTGATTTAACCTTGTATGGAAAATTTCAATATGACAGGTGTAATTTATATGGTAACAAATTGACGTAGCAAAATTTGAAACTTCCCATTGATTAAAGCCAAATGTATTTTTCACATGTTGCCGTTGCACCATCCAAGGTGGAAATTGAGCCATTCAAAATCACTATTTGAGTATCTCACACTCAATTATTAAAGAGGAAGAGTCCTTTATGTAACGGCAGCGAGTGCCATTCTGAGTAAGAAGGATTGTTCCTTTACTCTTTACTTTGTATTTCCAAAAACCCTAGTATAGTCTGTTGAGTGTTCCATTACAAGTCTATGAAGTTTTAGCAAGTTAGCATTGCTCATTGTACTTGTTCTATATGTCTTGCTAATAATATTTATAGGTTCAAAATCCTAAGTCCCCTAGCTTAAGTAATGGTTTAGGCTTGCCAAACCACTATAACTATCTTGTTTCATTTATTTATCTTTCTGCTATCTCTAGAATTTTAGTTATATCTAGAATTTCCAGTTTATTCCTTGATTTACTGCTTGACTCCTTTGAGTGCTTTATCCTTTTGTGTTCCTATTATCTTTCAAGAAGGATGAAATAGTATATGCAAAATAGCCTTCCTAATGACCTTGTCTTTCTTCTTACCAATCTAAATTTGCAAGCATCTTTGATTTCCCCAATAAAGCATCGTCCAAATTCTTTTGTGTAAAAATTCCATCATCTTCATTTTCCACAAAGGAAAATGATTCTTGCAATCAAGTTTCTCAATTTTATGCTTTAAGGAAGCTAACCCAAGATCAATTATCAAAATATTTGATCAACAGGGCTCTTATACCACTTGTTACAGATAAAGCATGTTACGTTGCATTTTTGTCTTTTAATTTGTATAATTTTCCCTTGTGATTAATAATAAAAATGCTTAATTATTGGGTTATAACTTTCATTTTATAGTTTGTGAAACAAATTGAAGATTTGAACTTAATGTTGTTAAAAAATGAGCATTTAACATGCTTGGAGCAAAGATCACATTCCCGAAGAGTCGAGGAATGGAATAAGGAAATAATCTGAGTGTGGGTGTGTCTTGCTTTCCAAGGCTATTATGAAAATTTGATTTGAAAACATTCAATCTATTTTGGCAATTGTGTATATTTGGAATATTTTTACTTTTATTTTTTTAATTAGGATAATTTGAGTTTTTCTATTCTGAGACTTTTATTAGTTTCTTAGCTGCATTAGGAGTAAGAGACTATTTATATGGAACTAGGTATCTTTCATAAAGAGCTTTTTTATTCTTTCATACTAGCATATTTTACTTTTCCTGCACTTCTTCTCTCACACATAAGTTGCTAAAATCTTCTTCTAGCCTAAAGATTTATCGAAGTTTGGACTTCAATATTTGTGAGATGTGAATAGTTTTATTTTCACTTCTTATTTCTTGAGTATTTATTTATCTTCTATTTTTATTATGATTATTCAAGTTTGTTGAATTTAGGCCCAAATTTGAAAACTTTGAATAATTGTTTTGTCAATTAGAATATTAAATCCATAATTATTTAATTGTTCTAATACTTGTGGCAAATAACATAGTTATGTGTGGTGATATACATGATTTATGTTACATGGATAAATAATTTAGTCTAAATGAACCCCACTTGTGTATGTTTGTTGGCTAGGACTAGGTCTCTCTGGTTTTTAATGCTATTGATAAATTAAATCCTATGAGTGTTTCTTTAGGGTTGTTTATTGGCAAGGGAAATAACTAACAAGCTTTCCTTAGTTATCAAGATAGGAAGGAGAAATTGGTTATTAGGGCATTCGAGTAACTATAATTTGTCTATTCAAGAAAAGAGAAATTAATTTTTACATCAATAATCAAATCTATGAACCAAATTGAGATTTTACCTTAGGCTAAATTTCATTCTTACTAGTTTCTTATTTATTTGTGATTTATTTTGCTTTTAAAATTTTAGTCTTTCATTTCATCAAGATCCCACCCCCCTTCTATTTTATTTTATTTAGTAAACTTGAAAAAAATAAAATTTACCAATCCCTGAGGAACACAGTCCTATTCACCCCTGATTATAAATCATACTTCTAAAGTAGGAATTTATTTTTGTTGGATTCGACACTCATCAAAGCACAAAATAAAGAAGCATAAAAGGAAAAATTGAGATATAAATTTATGTAGTTCATTCAATTTGGCTACGTCCATGACAAGAAAAGAGGAATTTCACTAAATTGTTAGAAATGCCAAAAAGCTATTATAAAAGGAACTCTCAAAGTTTAAAAAGAATTATAAAAGTGCTCCCCAAATTATATGTCTTTGGACTCTCAAAAATCATAACATAAAGAAGTTTCAAAAACAAAATTATCCTCAAGTTGGGGCACAAGTTTTTCAAAGTTGTGGTGCAAAACACTTGGTCCAACTTCATCAATAGGGTATCTCATACTTTTGCCGGGGCTCAAGTATTTTTGAGCCAAGGCACAGAAAACTCATTCCAACTTTGTCAATGCAGTATACCGTGCATGAGGAGCACAAGAACTTTGAGCAGAAGTGCAACACTATAGTCAAGTATATTTTTGAGCCACAAATATAGCAATTATAGTACGATGGATATATAGGAATAAGGTAGAAATGGAATGGACATTTTCAAGCTCATTCCTAAAATTGTATGCTTTGTATAATTTAGAAATCGGAATTCCCATTCACATAGGAATCCTCATTTCAAAATTTATGAGTTTAACCATTCCCGCCCTCCCCATAGATTTAACCATTCTAAATCCATCAACAATGAATTTATATTTTTCTTTGAAAAAATTACCATCCAAAATTTAACAAAAAACTTTTATATTTTAAAAAAACTTCGCTTTATAAATATTTGATATTATATTCCAACTTATTTGATTGCTACATTTTTTTATTTAACTATATGTTTTACTCAAACATTTTTTAGTAATATTATAAAAATATAAAATTATTATAAAAAAAAAGTAGATGCACAATCAACAAGGTCCACGTCTAATGACATAAACATAATTTAAGATATTAATTATATCCACATCTCTTTGAATGATTGAAAAAATTTATACAAAATCAATAAATGAAGAGTTATGGATTCTATCAACGACTCTTCAAATTAAACTTATAAAAGAAAATGAAATAAAGACGTCATAGCCTTATCATTCCGAAAAAAAAAAAAGAAAGAAAGAAAGATTGAAAAAAAGATTAAGCATTCTAGTTATAAGATACTTTATAATTCTGCAATAATATTCTATCAAAAAGTTCAAAAGCGTTTACTAAATTATAACTGTATTTATACCTTTTTATGTAGACATATATAACATAGTTGATTAGATATAAAATGCGTATATTTACTAATGTAATTCAAATAACATTAAAAGTGATGTTAAAACTATATAATTATAGACTTGGCCCACAAGAATTTTACAATAATCTATAAAACTATATATTTACTAATAACTATTTTTATTTTTATCATTTTTTACAAAAGGATAATTTAATTATTTAAAAAGTTTCATTCCTTTCCTACCGCTTATTGCTAATAACTAATTATGAAAATAGAATCAAGCAAGAAATGACTGAAAGTTATACTAGTATCATTCATTTCCCATCTCTATTCCATTCCTTTATTATTTCTTGTACATACCAGACATAAGTTATACTAATACCATTCATTTCCCATCTTTATTCCATTCCTAAAATGATTTCATTTCCATTCACTCAAATATAAGTATGGTCTTCCCCTGTCATTGGTTTAGTAAGGATGTGTGTCGAACTCAAGTACTTCTTTCAATTCATTGAATGCCTAATGATTGACCCATTCAGACTTTCTTCTTATTTATTACTGTTAGCGCACCTATTTGACATGAACTAGCTCATATTGAAATGTTAACCACCTAGAAGATTAATTACTCCTATTACTCATCGTGGAATGAATTCACTTTAGCTTACTTTCAACTTACCAAATCCCTCTATAAACATGACGTAAGTAGACCGGTACTCATGGGAGGATTCCATCCATTGGAATAAAGTTATAAATACATCGAGTTTTTATTTATTTATTGATTGATTGATTGATTGATTTATTTATTTATTTATTTATTTATTTACATATACACATACTAAAAATTTATTAAGATTTGAATTTTGGACCTCACACAAGTAATTATGAGAACTATGTTATTGAGTCAATTGACTACTCGATCTATCAATCCAAATTTAAGCTCTGATTTATTTTAAAAAATATATTAATTATGACCTCAAGCTCTTCAAATATAAATTTTAGGCTTTAGCCTAGATTCATTTTAAAATATCATGTTCATACTTGACTAATTCACATTAGAATCTATATATTCAAACTCGAGCTCATATGTATATGAAAAAAAATAATTTTGATTTTCAAATTAGTATCAGTTATTATTTAATTATTTGAATATATCCTTAATATTTTTCTTGCTATCTTTTTTATATTGAATTAAGATATAATATAAAATAATAATAATTGAATTATTATGGCAAATAGTTTTCATATGCTAAACTATCGTTATAATAACAATAATAATAGGCAAATAGTTTTCATATGCTAAACTATAGTTTAATTTGATACTGCATAAATAAGACCAATTATATTATTAGATATTTTAGATATAACTATTAACTTTATGGAGTACATTATAATATAATTTTAAATTAGTAATATAACTATAACACTCCAAGAATTTCTTGATTTTATTATAGTATATAATCTTGTTATTATTTGAAATTTTATGAATTTTATACTATTAATTATTTTAAGAAATTTTGTGGTTAAAATATAAATTTTATAGACTTGATTGTGCAATTTTTTTGTAGTTAGGGTTTAAATGAAAAATCAAAGTCAACTAAGGTCTAATCATAATTATTTTAATGTCTTGAACTTGATTGCATAACTTAAAATTTCTAGGGGCTAAATTGAAAATTGGAAAATTTTGATTTTAACAAAAATTGACGGCAATAGCAATGGATGTATCTTCATTTCCATTTTCTTCAACCTTCACCAACATTCATCTCTTTCATTCTCTCCATCACCGGTGACTGCCACCAACGTCACACACCACTTCTTTTCTTCCACCCAAACACCTCAATTGTGATCACCTCATCATCCTCTCTCTAATAACACGATCATCAACAACAGACGGCCACCGGGGGTGTATAGAGGAGGAGGAGGCTGAGAGGGAGATCATTGATGTGGTAGCTGGGTTTGTCATTTTTTGGTGACCCACGACCAATCTGAAAGGTGTACAATGTAGTACCCGATGAGGAGAACCATGTGGAAACTTTGCATGGTGGAGAAACGTGGCTGAGGAGACGAAAACCAGCAGTGGAGCTAAGGCAATTTTGGAACTTTAAGTCGACGGTTGACCCATTTTCCGACAGAGTAATAGAAAACCAAGGGTACCATTGAAAAGCTCTTGTCAAGAGAAACATTTCTACAATGGTGTTGCATTTTTCGATGGCGGCAGCGGCAGCGGCAGCAGCGCGATGACAGTCAAGGGTTAGAAACTCCTGTTCATCATAGTGGTCATGGTTGTGCAATCGATTTATGATTTTGAAGTCCTGATTGCGTGTGTTTTGGTAAAATTTTGATTTCTTCATTAACTGATTTCTGATTTGATCTGAGTAAATTGTTAGGCTAGCCTATGATGTAAAACCTAGTTAATTAGACCAAAATTATGATTTGGGACCAAGAATTGAGCATACAAGATATATATGTAAGTATAATGGACTCGAACATGTTGTGCTAGATGTCAAATTGGAATTTAATTATGGTATTAAGAACTATATTATAAGTTAAATGATGTTTGAAATGGAAATTTGATTAGAGAGTAATGTATATGTATTGCCTAGGATTATGATGAATCTTGAATCATAAATAAGATGAGGTTAATTTTGAAATTATGTAATTAGTGAGATATTTGGTTATAACGGATGTGAGAATTGAACGTACTTGGGAAACACTAGTATTATTAGCTATTTTTCCAAGATGATAGAATCGTTAAGCTCTAGATTATCATTTTAATGGGTTAATTGGTAATCTTGAATTATAGTAAGCACAATATTGATGTATTAAAGGTTGAATGTAGGTTTTGACTGTAATTATACTATCTTGGCTAGGTGGTGCAGAGGTAGAAACTGAGGATCAATGACTGCGACCTTGACCGTATTTTCTACACTAACGAAGGTGAGGTTTCTCCCACTCTGGGTTCTTGCTTGTATAAGTTTATTCATGCTTGTTGGAAACCCCTGTGAGGGCCTGCCTTTCTAGCTCCTGTCTATTTGTTTGTGATTGTGATACACCCCTATGTAGGTCATCTCTTTCTGTTACGTACTCTATTTGTTGAAAGTTCGAAATGTTATTTGCTATTGATTTGCGGACCCCTATGAGGGTAATGTTAGATTTTTATTTTGTTCTAATATCTCATATTTTATTTGAACGCCCTTGTGAGGGTTATTCTTTGATATCTAATCTGCTTTGTTGTTTCATTGCCTGAAACTCTCTTCATGTTGTTAGATTTTATCTCTCATACCCTAGCTTTGCTGGCTTACCCCTTTTTGATCTTGATAATTGAAAAGGTTATATTGAAAGGGTCTGGTAGACCTAATCTTTTTGATGGTTCTCTTAATTGTTCATCTATCTTATTATTGGAATAGGGCTTACCGACCATTATTGAATATTGTGCTCGTTTTGCTTGAAAGAAAATTTGTTAACTGTTGGCATTATTTCATGCCACCCATGGAGACACCTTTGGGAAGTTTCCACCTGAAGGGACACCACAAGAAGTTGGGCCTAGGGCTAGGACCGAAAAGACGGCTGGGTAGAATGGACTAACGGTGACAGGTCTTCTGGCAAGTACCCACCTAAGATCCTGACTTACAAGTAGCTGGAGGCAGCGAACTGTGAGTGGCGGGATTTGGCATGCAGTCGACCATGCCATATAAGTGATTGGTTACACGCTGAGTTATGTGCTCGAACAAATTGAGAGATAAGGGAAAGTGCTTGTACTCAAATTAATTGTTATTGATTGTTATCTTGAATTGATTGAGGAGTAACAAGGAAGGATGCCAACAGGTCCACTAAATGCTTATATGTTCGTGTCCTTTTGAGTTTAAAGATTGATTCTTGACAGTCATGATTTGATTGCCGAAATTGTAATCAAAAGATATTGTCATTTGTTATTCAATTCATCTCTCTTTCCAATTTCTATCATGAAATCCCTCACTGAGTTCTTAAGACTCACCCTCCTCGATATCTTTATTTTCCAAGCAAGTCAAGATGAAAAAGTAAAGGATCATGTTTTGGGCTGAAGTCATTTTGTAATAGATTAGGTATATGGTTGTATATATAGTCTCCACCTAATCGAAACCTTGTTTGAAAGATTCAATGTGAATGTTGTATAAACTTAAGGCTTTTGGGTTATAAATATCATGTTTATGGGTGCTTGTTTTACTTGAAACAATTAAATTTCAGGTTCTCATGTTTATGGGTTATCTCTAGTTACTTGGTGGCTCCTCCACTTATGGTGATTCCCCGAGAGGGGGTGCCATAATAAGTAATAGTATTATACATGGCAATATAAATTTATTATCATTATCATTGACATATTATTATGAATAATCTAATACTAAACTATTTGTGGCTATTATTATTAAATTATAATACATTTAAAATATAAAAATAACAAAGATAATTTAGTTGGCTAACTCTAAACACTTTTGCTTTAGATCAAGCTCTTGGCTTGCCGTAAAGCTCAAGCTGGAGCTTCGGGCCTAAAAAGTCAAGTCTCACTCGAACTAATTCGTTTGATTTATAAGTGAAGTCAACTTGTTTTTACATCCTAATAGTTTTTCATCTATTTCTGTTTGAATTTTTTTACCTGGTTAAGCTCGAGCCCCCGAATATAAGCATAAGAAAGCTTGCTAGCTCGTGAGCTTTTTCATTATTATTTCTATATCTTAAAATATATTATAACTTAACTAATAATGAGCTTTATGTAGTATAGATAAATGATATTAATTAATTATAATCATGTTGAGTAACATATAATAGTAGTAATAATATAATATTAATGTTACTTATAATAATAATAATGATAATAAATTTGTATTATTATAATAATTTTCTACTGTGAGAATTATACTAACAAATTTAAAATATATATAATTTTTAATGATAGCATGATAATAGGTAAAATATAAAATATAATCAATAATATTAACATTGTGCATTTCAAATATCTAGATAATAAGTCATAATAATGAAAACATCAAAATTATATCACATGAACTCAAACTCTTTGTTATCATATTAAATATTAATATCACTGTATTATGAATCAAAGTTTATATATGTTTTCAATGTAGGTGATGATGATACTAAATTTTATTTCATACTTAAGTGCTACTTCTCCTATTCACTTTTTAAGTACTTTTTTATAAGAATAAAATTCTCCATAAATATATATTGACAAAGCAATATCTCGATACGATTGGACTTTTATATTTAGTAGTAATCCAATCATCACTAAGTGGACTCAATAATCAACTCGAATTTCATGATTAAATATATAGATTCGACCCCCAAAAGGCGTCTTTGGGAATAATATTTTTGAAATGAACTCAAGTTTGAGTCCAAATGTTTAAAGACCAGCTCAAATTCTTGATATAAATTCTAACTTGAAAAATTTTAGCTCAAAGTGGATTTATTTACACTTTTTTAAGTAAAAAAACACGCACTTGAGTGGCGGTAAGTTCAATGTCAAATTTGGGAATATGAAAAGTAATTTTATGTGCGCCAATGTTTTGAGTTTGTCAAAAAGCTACTCAAATATCAGTCGCAATTTGAATATCTATTTTAAATAATTAGCAAAAGGTTTTGAATTAGTTAAAGCTGAAAAAAATATTAAAGTATATTTACGTAGTTAAATTTAAAAATAGTACGTAGTTGAAAATGATGACCCATTAATATTAATCCCGTACAAATATATGTATTTATTTATGGATTAAAGTTTGACTTAATCAAAGGGAAATATGCTGATAGGAAAATATTTCTGAGGTTGCACTATGTATGCCCTGGTGGGGATGGAACCTGGGAGTGATTCAGAGGCTTGCACCACATATGATCCTAAACACACAGGCCCATCCTTGATTGGCTGCAATAGTGGGCCAGTCCGAAACAAATCTGTCATAATGGGCTGATGCCAATACCAATTAATTAATAAAAAATTAGATCAGAATGGTGTATATTTGGTTGGGATTGGAGGGGAAAGAAAAGGGTGGAAACCGACAGAGCAAGAAAACTGCAATGGCATTTCAAATCAAATCCAGACAACCTGCGTTAAGGTGTCCATTAATTCGAAGAAATACAATATCCTCATGAGAAACATACGCTCCTTTTCTTTTTTCGCAAATTAATTAAGGATGTGAAGTGGGTTGAGTTTGTTCTAATTGAACGAGGTTTAGGTTTAACTCGATTTTTTGTTTGCCAATGTGAAACTCTTACATAATCCATTCTAGTCGAAAGATCAGTGTTTGAAAGTCCGTAAACTTTTTCTTATTTTTAATTATATTCTGATTTTTTGAAAACTACAACTTAATTATTCTAAATAACAGTAGCAATGACGATAATAATAAAGTTATATTATAATGTAATTACGTACATAATTCAGTAGACATAATAAAAGCTGAAGATTATATTTTAATATAACGATTTCATATATACAAAAAGCATGATTATATTTTTATTTATTATGATCATATCACAAGAATTGAAGAATATTAATGATAATCAATAATACATAATTATTTTTTAAGTAGAAAAATTACAATTCCCATTAATTTCAATAGTATAATGAACTTTAATTTTTATATAAACTCGGATTTAAAATTTTTCAATAAGTTCAATGTAAATGAATTGAGTTTGAACTTGATATTTTTTAAATTGAGCTTAAATTTACTAATTTAATTAATTTGAATTCAAATTCAAATTTTGCAAAGTAAACTTGAGCTTTAGTCTAATCTATGATTTTATGTATTATAAAATTTCAAGATGATCTTTTAAATCAAAAGTTCCCTTTATGAGTAGATTGAAAATCTATCAAAGAAGTTTTGATAAAAACAAAAGACGTCAAAAATATTACATTAAAACAAATTTTTGCTAGATGGTAAACTATTTTTTCTATATCTAATTTTGATATTAAGTACACCAAAGGTCCACAAAATTCAATTCCGGATTTTCTCGTAAGCGAGTTATTACAATGCAATTATTGATAAATCTTCTTCTTCCGCCGCAAACAACAAAAAACGAACAAAAGAATCTCATGCCCTTACTACAAAACCACAATCACCCCCAATGGCAAAAACATTTGACAACCTTAACCAATTCTTTCCAAATTATTCTCCACCAAACTCAACCTTCCTCAACAGATGTTCTCTTCTTGACAAGGCAACTATCCCTCCTATTCAATCTACTCCTCTCACTTGTGATGAGCTGGCTAAAAATCTTGCCAAATGTTCAAGCTCAAGGGAGGCTATTCTAATGTTCTCTAACCTAAATCTGTTTCTAACCTAGACCTATTGAATTTAATTTCAGTCATCCCATCAGTATTTTGTATTATATAGTAAAGATCTTTATTTTCTATCATTGGTTTACAAGTAGTTCCCTGAGACATACCCCAATGTTTGAGGGAAAGAGATTCCATTCCAATTAATCATTTTTGGTATTGAAACATCTGAATTAAGATTGTTTACTTCTCAAAAAGCTGTTTGATTACTACGTATTCTTTTATTAATCTATTTTGTATTTAATCCAATATGCATAACTTTGTAGTGAATTCTATAAAATACCTCATGGGCTAAACACTCAAACTTCATATTGTAATTGAATGGGCTAAACACTCAAACTTCATATTGTAATTGAATGTTCTAATGTTAAGTGTCAAGACATCTAATATGTAGGGATCTTGTAATGCTACTGTAAAATTTGGAAAACAATTAAAATGATGGTGAATTACATCTAGACCCTTGAAGTTTGGCCTAATTATAGAAAAATTCTTATTGTTTTGAAAATTACATTTACCACATGAACTTTGAAACTAAAATGTAATGCTAACAAAAAGTGTGAAATGACCAAAATTCCCTTCTATTAAAAATTGAAGAGAAAGGGAAAAAATGAAAACATTGATTTAAATACCAATAAATAGAAATACCCTTGGACCTATTTGTAATATTAATTTATGAGGGTTTATTTGATATATTTTTATCACCTTCAATTTTGAAAAAAATTTAAATTTATAACCTTACATAATATATTTCTGTCACTTTTGAGTTGCTTATATAATATTGATAAGATGGTAAATATATAATAGTTTATTAAATTTTAGCAATAAATAAACCAAATAAGTAAAAATAAAAAATGAAAATTTAAATATATTATCTTATACAACATAATTTTAATAATTTTTAAGAGTGGATTACTTTAATAATTTAATTAAATTTATTTATAATTTAAAAAATAATTAAATAAAATAAAATTTTAAATCATTATCTTACTATAATATAAAGGTGTATATATAAACATAGATGTACATATACAACAAAAACAATACATATGCATATGCATATATATGATACACCACCCACTACCCACCACCATCCAACCCTCACCACCACCCTAGGAAGCTACCTAGCCATGGCTAGTGGCCGCCTAACCAGGTGGCCAGATCTGGCCAAGGGCGCTTGCTTGTTGCTAGGGCTGGGGACCGGTCATGGCCTAACTATGGCCAACAACTAGCTTCTGACCTAGCTTGGGTCTTTTTTTTTATTCCTTAATAAATTTTAAACATTTAATTCTTTAAAATCAAAGAATTAATTTTAAAGAATAAATTCTAGTAAATTCTTTACCTATCCTTTTTGTTTTTAATTTTGATTATTTATTTTTTAATTAATAAGTATATTTAATTAATTATTTTAAATGTTTGTTATTTGATATAATTAAGTATGTGATAAAATGCTAATCAAATGTTTTAGCCCTAAAAAATATTAATTGCAAATAATTTTAATAATTTCTTTACATATCCTTCTTTTTAAATTTGTATTTATGTAATTTTTTAATCAATAAATATTTTTAATTAATTAGTTTATATAATTGTTATTTAATATTATCAAGTACATAATTTAAATTGCTAATTAATTATGTTTTGGTCCTAAAAGAATATTAATTATAAATAAACACCTAAAAAATTTGAAATCTTACAACACCATTCTTGAGGGTATTTTCATCCACAAAAGAAAGGTAAAACTTGGTCAAAAATGGGTCAAAAATAGTAAAGGCATATCCAAAATTTTATCTATATGTTATAACAGCGCTAGGTCACAACCCTAACGGCAATTAACGCATGGGTTAAATGTTAGACAACGACAAATGTTAGGGAGGTAAATATAATTTCCAAAATAACGAAATTTTTTTGTAATTAGACCAAACCTCAAGGGGTGTAAATGTAATTCACCCGTAAAATAAATTGGTCCATTTGTTAGACTTGTTTTTACTACTCCTAATAAAAAGTATTCATACCTATGGCACCTACAATCTCTTAAGGCTAGGAAGATGCATCAACTTTAACAACTCAAATTTTTTATATTCCTTTTATTTCTCATCAAACAAATTGCATCTTCTTCTGGAAATGCAAACTATTCTTAGCATGATATTAGGAAATATCACTCCTATTACTCAAACAAGAATGAAACGTATGCTTGCATATTCGTCCATAGGTCAAATCGAATATGTAATTATTAGAATAATTGTTGGAGACAAATGATGGGATATGCAAGCATGATAACTTGTATGTTGTTCTATATTTTAATAAATCTAGGAACTTTTGCTTGTATTGTATTATTTGGTCTACATACCGAAGTGGATAACATCTGGCATTATGCAAGATTATACACGAACAATCCTTTTTTAGCTCTCTCTTTAACCCTATACCTTTTATCCTTTGGAGGTCTTCCTCCACTAGCATGTTTCTTTGAAAAACTCTATTTATTTTGGTGTAGATGGCATGTAGACCTATATTCCTTAGTTTTAATAGGACACCTCACAAGCATTGTTTCTATCTACTATCTAAAAATAATCAAGTTATTCATGATTGGACAAAACCAAAAAATATCCCTCACATGTGAAATTATAGATGATCTCCTTTAAGACCAAACAATTCCATCGAATTAAGTATGATTGTTTATGTGATAGCGTCTATTATACCAGGAATATCAATGAACCCCAATTATTGCAACTGCTCAAGATGCCCTTTTGTAGCTCATGAGGTCTATTTCTTAGTTCAAGATCCCTCTTACTAACTAGAACTAAAGAATTAGTAGATATGTTCCAACCAAAATGGGAAAAGGTTAGGATTATGAACTTATAACCTGATGATCGAGTCGATTCTATGCTTATAAATTCATTCCAATGAGACTAAGCTGAAATAAGGTTATTTACATTCTCAATAGGTCATTTGAGCATCTCTAAATAGTTACTATATTTATATATGGATCCCTACTTTGTTTCATTTCATTTAGTATTAGGAATAAGCATAATTGGACATGTGTTTTTCTGTATCTCTCATTTTTTTTGGACCCAATTTACCTCTTTAAGCTTCTATTGAATCAAGAAATCAAATAGGTTTGGTTGGTCATCTTTTTGATATGTACATAAGGCATTCTTCGGATAATTCAAATTGAAGCAATTGGATGTCCAACTCGGGCCTATATGACCAATCAATAGAAATACTCCACCTTTGTCATATATTCCATACCTTACACTAGACAGATATCATATGTATTTAGAGCTTGTTAATAGCTTTATTGCTACTTGAACAACACCAAGATGTACAAATCTATATTTATTTTTAAGATGTCTAATTTCTTTAGAAGAGAATACTTGATGGTTTGATTGTCACCGGTTTATGCGATTTTTTTTCAACTAGGTTAATATTGAAAGCTAATCTAAAGTCTAGAAGCTTTGTATGTCTAAGGAAATCCATGATAATAATCCTACTAACATTTTAATGGGGATGGAAGCACAACACAATCATTTGAAATAAAATCAAAATTTTATAATAAAAATATTTATAATCATAAATTGCAAATAGTTTTGTAATAAAATTGCATATGATTTTGTAATAAAATACTTATTTAGAAGAGGATTTGGCTAGAGGGAGTTGATACAAAGGTTTGGTCTGAAACAAAAGATTTGTTGGAAATGTAGAACGCAAATGAGGATGTAAAATACATTGAATATTCTGAAATTAATACTAAATCTCAACACATGAGACAACTAAAATTTTTCTGATGATCTCATTGGTATGCATGATCCTCTATTATACTTGGTTTTCTAGACTTCAAACTTCTCAAAATTCTTTTTCTTCCATTATGGTGGAATCTTTGCTTTTTGTCAGAGGTTTTGTTTTCTGTTTCAATTATATTGGAATTTTTTGCTTTCGCCATAAGCTTTTTTTTTCGCTATTTTTCTTTTATTCAGATTTCAAAATTTTTATTTGAAATCTAAATAGCTTTATTCTTATAGTTTGAAGAAATCTTTTTCTCTCTCTTGGGGATTAAAGCTTGGTATTTCTTTGTCTTCTTTCAGTCTGGACATCTCCCCATTATATGGTAGTGATTTTGTCTCTTGGTTGATCTTTTTTTGTAATTGCACCATTAAAGACATCATTTCCTGTGGGATGGTTGCATCAGCAATCACAACCTTCAATTGTTGGTTCATCATATGGAATTGTTCTTGATGCTACTTTTTATATTCTTCAAAAATTCTGGATGACCCCCAAACTAATTTTGTATAATGAGAATCTTGCAACTGTCTTAAGTTGGTGCCCTTCCACTATTTTATTTTTGTAATTTTTGCACGACAAAGAATTCCTTGGTAATGAGTTATAAAATTCTCTTACATGAGTATCCATGAGCATTGGAACTATGTGACAAATAGGTAGAGAACTAAAGTTTTGTTCAAATGGTCAGGAATTTTTATATTTTTTCTGAAGTAATTGTAAAATTGCATAACTTCTAGAGAAAATATGGCTTGGTTTGCCCCCAATTGTTCCCACAAAGAGAGAAACCAATAAGGGATTGCAATTTGTGAAGGTTTTTTGAAATAGAAAAAATATGATAAAGAAAATTGTTTATTTTGGTAAAACAAGAATTTTTGCCAAGTTTTAATAAAATATCAATAATTGTAATTTTTTGGGCCAAATGATATGGAAAAATTTCTCATCTTACAAGGATTACCCCCTTCTTTCGGGGTGGTTATTTTTAAAATTTGATTTTTTTTTTTCAAATATTTGAGAGTTTTTTTT
>JACGDI010005776.1:74699-100763 GCA_014898725.1 Jacaranda copaia
TTTTTTTTGTCAACTTTTTCTGTTATCACAATAGATTTTGAATCCACTGAGATAAACTCATAAAAAATTTGTGTTTTCTTCAAATATTTAGGAATACAGAAGTATTCCCTATTACTCAATTTTTCAACAATCCTTTTGGGATTTGTCTCTTTGTCGACCCATTTTGGTTCAAGATAGATAACACTTAAACCAAAAGAATTCTATAGGATGATATTTTTCAATCTTTTCTTGTGGAGAAGGTGACATTGTAGACTTTGAGGATCCTGTTGTCTGAACCTTTTGTTTGTAAGTGAGAGAAGTAGTTTGAATAGGAGGGATAGTTGCCTTGTCAAGAGGAGAAAATTTATTGAAGAAGGGTGCATTTGGTGGAGGAGAATTTGGAGAGAATTAGTTAAGGCTAACAAATGGTTTTGCTATTGGGAGTGACTATGATTTTTTAGTAAGGGCACAAGATTCTTTAGTTTGATTTTTGTCATTTTTGGACGAAGAAGAAGATTTATCAACCATTACCATATAAAAACTCCTTTCTGAGAGAATCAAAGATTGAATTATGTGAACCTTTGATGTACTCAATATCAAAATTAAATATTGTTAGAATATTGCCCTGCAAATTAATTAGATTGGCTTTGTAAACTATTTCACTCATGGTACAATCTTGATTGAATGATATTTATTATATAGCCATCTTCATCTTATGCTCTCTATTTACTTCACTTGCAGTTGGATGAAGCCCCTAGATCACACAAGACTATAAGACTTGGTCATGCACTGGGTGGTGATCATGAAATAAGTTTTATATGATCGTGATCTTAAATCTTTCAAGTCATGAAATCTTATGAGACAAAGCATCTAAGATCCAAATAAACTTGCACTAATGATACATAAATCTAAGGGTGGAAATTGCTCCATTCCATGAGCAATCGTATAAGATACGGGTGCATGTTAGTGGGTGCTTGTTAGAGAACAAAGTGCTGAACACCCACTAAAGAATCCACTAGATAGCTATAGTAGCTAGTTCTCTTGCTTACGTTAGTACATATTATTAGTCCTCTGACATGAGGGTCCATGGTAACCTTGTGTTTGGTCCTTATGCTTGACTTTTCCTTGACCGCCTAGTGGGTTTTTTGGGTTGAGATTGGATATGAGCTACTTGACATAGAGGTTTATGAGATTCAAGATGAAATCTGACTTCTCGTCTTTGTGAAAGGCAAATGCATCTCTTATGTGTTCGATGATGATCAATTCTAAGAAATCCTTGCGCAAGGTGATGTGAAAATTTGGGAAGGCGTTTCCAAAGATAAGATCACAAAGGAAATTGAACATAAAGAATAGAAATATAGTATCAAGGGTATTAGGGAGCCAACAAATATCTTGTCCTAGGCCTCTTTCGAGAAATAGGAGATGGAAGGACCATATTTGTATAGTACGCGTAATGCTAGAATGGTTCTTCAAGAGCATTTATTTTGGCCAATTAGTTAGGCTCCATGGGCTTAAGGTTGTATACTGACCATGGATATTCGATACTCTCCAATTAATGAGATTAATTGAATTGAGTCGCTTAGTTTAAAGGAGTTTAAACTAAAGTGAATATTTGATATTCCAAAAGTCACAAGGAGTTGTGAGCCCATGTCTAATGAATGGTAGAACCTAATGGGTCACACAAAAAAGCCAATGACATGGTCTATTGGAGGAAGGAGAATTTTCTAAGAGTTAGAAAATTCAAGACCAAATTTTGGAAGAGGCAAAATTGTAGTCATTTTGGCTTGATCAATTTAATTGTTAAATTGACCAAATCAATTTAAGAATTAAATTAATATTAATTAATTAAAAATTAATTAATTGATGTCACATGACTATCAATTGGTCAAAACTAATTTAAGGATTGAGTTAGTTTTGACTAGCTTAAATTGTTAAGCACTTTGACTTAAGAGTTAAGTCAAACAATTATTAATTAAATTAAAGTGTTTAACTTAATTAAGTTGGAGAGATAATTTTTGGAGAACTATTAAATGAAGAGTTCATTTAATAAGAATTAAAATATAATTGCAAAACATTTCATTAGATAAAATTTGTACTTCAATTAAATTCACTAATCACAAAGTTAATGGCCACCTAAGCAAGGGACACTTGGCATCACCTCCTTGTGGGAGGTGTGTGACCACTCCTATATATAGATATGGTAGAGTGGCTAGCCAGAGGTGTGTAAGGTGTGCACATTTTGTGTGTTTTTCTCCCAATAATATTATGTAGTGGGAATCTAAGTAGTTAGCCTTTCATCACTCTTTCCTTCTCCCTCCTCCTTCCACCTCAATATTCCCAACCTTCCTCCCCTCATTCTCTGCAAATTTTCCATCCTTTTTATAGAGAATAGGCTATTGATTTGGTGTGTGGATGTTTGCATTAGAGGCAATCTAATTTGGTTGCTTTTTCCTCTTGACTGAAGTTGTTTTCGGTAGCCAATTTTTGCTTCTACTAGGAATACCTCTAGTATTTTGATCGGCCTGAAACTTGAAGCAAATAATCTTCAAAGGGTTGAGGAGTTCCAGTAAAAATTGCAACCAAAATGGAGGAGTCCACCTAGGGAAAAATTAGTGGTGGTGGTGATGCGCCGATGAAAAGCCTGTTTGATGGTTGAAGAGAGTTTTCTTGCTCTTCGAATTTTCTACTTTCACCCAGGTGTCTCCTTCATCTAATTCTAAGTCCTATGCATGTCTAGATCCTTGTGGTGTTGTGTGGGCTAGTTTATTCAGTATTCTTTTTGTAAATATTTGAATCCTAGTGCCACACAAACCTTCAAATATAGATAAAATAGCTTGCCAGCTAGCAAAAATTTGTTTTGATGCCATATTTTTTACGTCTTTTGTCAAAACTTCTTGGAAAATTTACAATCTACTCATAAAAGGAACTTTGGATTCAAAAGATCATCTTGAAATTTGTAATACATAAAACTATAGAAAGAATTCTGTTCTTGATCTAATAATTTTGTTTTACTTCCTTCCAAATTCTTGAATGGTATCTAACATTATGTTCTTTATTGTCTATTATTTGTATTAGTATACCTCCACATCCTATTTCAAAGGTATCTATCCATACTATTTTTGGAGAATTTTGTCTACAAATGCTTAAGCAGGGTAGTCTTTTTACTCTTGCATTGATTTCTTTGACAATCCTAGTGTGCTTATCAATCCATGGTTTCAGATTCTTTTTAAATCTTTCAAATAAAGGCTTACAAGTTTGTCAAGGATCGGGGAAAAAACCACTTATATAATTAAGTGATCCTAAGAATCTTTGTAACTGATTTTTATCCTTTATTTCGTATGGAAATTTCTCTCCAAAGATTAATGATCTCTTTATGGTTGCGATTGTTCCCTTATTAATATAATGCCCTGCAAACTTAACATTAGTTTGGAAAAGTTTTATCCTTTTAGCTGACGCTACAAGGCCATTTTGTTCTGTAATTTTTATAAATTTGTGAAGATGCTTCCAATGTTGTTTAATAGACTGGTCAAAAATTTAAACATCCTCAATGTAAACAATTCTGAAACTTGTACATAGATTAAAGATATCATTTAGTATTTTTTGGAATTCTAATGTGCATATTTTAATCCAAATGGCATCACATTCCATTCAAATTATCCAAATAGTACAATGAATGTCGTTTTATATCTATCTTTTTCCTGAATTTTTATCTACCAAATCTTGATTTCACGTCAAATTGAGAGAAGACCTTTGCACAAGATAGTCTTTTAATTAAATCTTGTTTATTTGGGATTAGGTATCGTATCCATTTTTGGGCTTTGTTGAGAGGTTTGTTGTTATAACCAGTCTTGGAATGCCTCACTCTATCTCTACTTGGTTTTGTACAAAGAAATTACTAGGTCTTACTAGTTTCTTATCTAGAAGTTCATTAATTTCTTTTTTTTTTCCTTTTTTGTAGTAATCAAGCATCACTTGATTCATTTGAATAGGTGTAGCTCCTGTTGGGATTTTTTTATTCGTCAAATAATTCTTCATAAGGTACTGTAACTGTGTACTTTTTTGTATTCCAAAAGGTATTTGGGAGTTTACAACATATTTGTTTTTCCATTTTTTGTTGGAATTCTTGTACAATTTGTTGAAATTTTTTATAATTAATTTTTTTCTTCAATGTTTTAATAAGAGATTTCTTCTTTCAAGAAGTTGATTTGTCTTTCTTTATTTTTTAAAATTAATATATTTTGTAATAGCTTAATATCTCTTTCCTTGACTGGGAATTGAAATTTGAATAACAGTTTTTGTCCTAAAACTTTGCTGTGAATTCCTTGACTATCTACTTTAATTGGATGCGATATTTGTAAAAATGGATTTCCTAAATAACTAGTGTATTTAGGTTTTTGATTAGTACAAAACTGGTTTAAAGACATACTCATTCTTATAGACATGTGCATTAGAGAGTTTATAATTTATTAGAAGTTTTGAAGCACCTAAAGTATAGAGTCTTTTTATAGTTTTCTCAAAGAATTTTGTTGGTAGTTCTTCTTGGATACAATTCATTTATGAACATGAGTCCACAAGGGCTATTATTTCAAGTTTTATAATCTTGTATTTTTATGGTTATTTTCACATACGACTTTTTATAACTTATCTTGGTTGTTGTGCTTATATATGTCTTCTTCTGGAGTTATATTGTCATCCTTTGATATTTCTTGTTCAATTTTATTTTCTCACTTTAGGATTATGTATCATGTTTTATTTCATGATTTTCTCACTTCATTTGCTAAAATTCTCTTTTAACATTTTTTATTTCTTCTTGTAATTCATTAATTATGGTCTTTTGCGGTTTTGTTTTCAACATATTTATCACTTCTTTGAACTCAAACTTGTGTGCATAGGGTTGATTCTTTCCTCATCTATTTTAATTAGGTTGTTTATTTGTTTTAAATATTCTTCTCTTGTTTCTTCATTTGTTATTTGTTGGGAGAGATTTAGGAGTTCATTATATTTGTCACGTTAAACATTTACATCTTGTTGCAAAAGCAAACTTTTGTCTCTGGGAGGCAACTAGAATCCTTCTTCTTTTGGTTAGTTTCGGATGAATTTCTTTGTTGAATTTCTTTTATAATTTTCTTAGTTTTTGTAAAACTTTTTCTTTTTCTTATAACAATATTTATTAATGTTAGTTTGGTTTTTATGTGTTTTGGCATTTTTAATTTTTCAAACCCAAATTTTTCACAGAATTGTCCTAACTCTCTTCTTCAAGTGATTTGTTGTTTTTTCATTTGTGACTAAAGTCTTACGTCAATGCACAATTGTATTCTACAAGATGTATTTGCGTAATAATTTCTCCACAAGATAGATTTCCTAGTTCTTGATTTTTGGTAGCCCTAATTTGTTATGATGTCCCACCTAGGGTGATTCCTAAGCTAAGATATCACCAATTCAAACTTAAGTCATAATTCAAGAGACAACCCAAAAAGCCAAAATTTAACGAGTCTCAAAGATCGCAACTTAACTTTGAATCTAGAATATTACTACAAAGAGTTCAATATGAACATACCAAAAGTCATATAGTCAAACTTAAACATTCACATACATTCCCAAGTCTGAGCGTCTCAATTAGGTGTAATCTATATATAAAATTATAGCACCTAATATATTACAAAATAAGTCCTTCCACAGGCTAACCTCAAGGCCTCAATCTTCAATTAGTCCTGTCTAGGAAGAGAATAAAGAATAATAAAATGAAGCACGTCCTAAAGACTTAATAAGGGGGAATTAAGACAAACAATCAGAGATAAACTGTTGAAGGATGAGTAGTTCAAAACAAATTTAATAACTAGCAAGATCTTACAATTAGAAGCAATATTATAACATAGCACATGTAGTATGCAGTACCAAATTTAACAGACTATTGGCAACTCCATCCTTATTACTCTATAGAATATAACATTAGCAAACAGTAACAAACGATAACAGACAATAACAATCAATAACAAACTATAGCAAATGGTATGCGGAATTCAATAAACATGACAACTTTCTTTATTACTCCACTACCCAAGCACATGGCTCGAAAAGTGGCATGGCCAATTCACATGCTAAATCCAGTCACTCACAGATAACTAACTTCAAAATATCTACAAATTTGGAAGTTAGGTAGGTACTACCCAGAAGACTAGTCATCATCGCCCTATGCAACCAAATCATCTTTTTGGACCTAGTCCCAGGTCCATCCCACCCCATGGTGTCCCTACAGGTGGTAACCCAACCAAGAGCGTCCTCAAGGCAATCAAACATAATGCCAATAGATAAAACATATTTCAATAACTATTCAATAACATATATGTGAACACTGACCAACAAGGCCATATAAACAGGGCACATAACGAATTAAATAGAAGTACAAAATGAAATTTGGTTAGCAAGACCTAAGCAATAACATATATTAGGAAAGTTGGCAAGGTTGTAGGGTGTACAAGATAGGAACAAATATTACAATAGTTGTTTCGGGCATGAGAATGAATATAATCAAATCCAACATATAGATATAGGAATACAAGCATTACGGATTGTTCAATTCCTAGAAAAGGAAAGACTAACCCTCACCTTAATCCTCTAAGAAAATACGATCACATCTTATGGTCCTGGAAGCCTTAACTCCTTGTCACCTATTCCAATAGAACATATTAATGTCAATCGTTTACACCATATCTTTTAAACAATGATTAAACCATTTGTTCCTTAATACTAGGTATTTCTAATTACAAGGCATATCTACCTATTCTAGATTCTCGCTCCATTTCAAATATGGTAATTTAGGTTGGAGTATTCCAATTATCTAAATTATTTTGATAAAAATCATCATGCTTCCATCCAATATGATATTTAGAGGTTTGGTTATGAAAATAACATATGGTTAGCATACTGATCATGCTATCGTCACTATAGTATTAACGAGGGGTTTATTTGTTTCTGAGTTATTGATCATTTCTTAAGTTAACAGCCCCAAGCTTACGTATAATAATTCAATCAAATTATAAGAAATTACCACATTCCATTAATTAATCCTTGTAACATTACACAAAGGTCAAACATATAATTACACCGATTAATTTAATTAACAATAATTATGTTCCAATTACCAATCTAAGCCCACTAACACTGTACACAACTTATATATCCAAACATTTTGGCTTGACATCCTAAGTTTTATCCTGAAAGTCCATAATTACAATTTAGTACGATTAATCTTAACTTAACATTAGTAATTATCTTAACATTTTAACTAAGCTCAATCAAAGATATTTAACTGTTTAATTAGAATCTTACACATAATCTCAAATTTAATGCTCTAAGTTCATGATAAATAAATCTAGGCCATCCATATGAATTTTACATGTTTTCCTAATAATAGGCAACTTCATGACATTACACGATTTAGATTCCTCAATTACATCCACTAGCTCAATTTAATGATAATCAGCTTCTAATTTACGATCCAAGTCCACATATACTTACAATTAAATTCCTATCCGATCACTTTAGTCCATAATCATAATTCTTGATCCAGTTAACTTAAATTTACAATCAAAATTAGCTTAGTAATTTAATCAAACCAAATCAAGAATTATTTAGTTAATTAAATAGATGTTTATCAAATTGATTGAGTTTAAGGTCAATTCATAATCTAAAATCAACCCACATATGCTTAGATTATCAAGCCAAAGATTCTATTAGAAAGTTACCAGACCGCCATCAGAACTGTGCACAGCTGCCACTCTCCAATGCGCCTCAACAAGGGGAGCAAAATGTACTAATCAATTTTAGAATCAGATGTCAATTGACCAATCAACTTAGGAAAAACCACCACAGCCCACTGTGGGACTATTGCTCTATTTTTCTTCAATTACACCTCTGACCTTCGTCGATTCACTAAATTAAAGGCACCACCATCTTCCTCACATCGAGCTTGTCAGAACCCATACTTTAGTCACGTCCAATGGTCACCGAAACAGTCGCAACCACCGCCATCCATCGCGCTAAATGTTCCTTTCCAATTTTCAGTCATCCCTCTAGCCATTTGTGGTGGTTCTTAGCCGTAGTATGTTTCTCAAGTTGAGAGAAAGGTGACAATATATTTTGTTTCAAGGTTCACCAATGCCAGTGAAAAATCGCTGATGAGAGAGTTGAGGAGCTACATGTGAAAATTTGGGGGAAATGGGGATAGGTTGTGCTATTTAAAAATTAGTTTTTAGAAATAGTAAATTTAACCCTAAAACTTTCCTTTAGTTTTCATTTGAACCCCCAAGAGTTTCTGTCAACTTTCAATTCAGCCCTCAACTTAATAGTACCTCATTTTGATCCAATTAACCCAAAATATTTATAGACTAGCCCCCAAAGCTTTTAGGTTCTTCACAATTAAGTCCTTTCCTATTTATATTTTGAGCCCCAAAAGTTTTGTCACATTTGATTTTTAAATCTTACTTTCTAAAATGCTAAATTCAAGGGTGTCACATTTGTTCTCTAATTTTTTCTGCAAGCAATTTTGGTGGACTAGCTATAAATCTCTCTTTCCAATAGTATGAATTCACGTCCTCTAATTGGTAAACTCTTGTTAAGAATGTATCTTTGTACAATCTAAAATTTTGTAAAGATTTACAAGTTAAGTTTTGTAATATATGAGAATTCCTTAGTTCACACATTTGTAGATCTCTTATGAAACTTAATAGAATGGTATATATTAATACCTCTACAGCATTTGGAATTGGTATCCTTGTCATTGGGTCAAGGATTATTTCTCCTCTCGCATCTTTTTTTAGCTTTTAATATTCTTACTTTATGTTCTTCTTCCATGCTATCCCACCAATTTTTTAGAATTCCATTGAATCCTAAAATTAAACTTTTTGCTGCATCTACTTCTGAGACCTTATTTTTCCCTTTGTATATATTAGCAATTATGGTCTTTTATTTTGTTAAGGTAATGATTTGATATTTTGAGAGACCATCTATTGTCCATTCACAAACTGAATTTTTTGAGAAAAGATCTATAATTTTGTAATTCTTCTATGTGGAGATTAGGATGAATTGGCCTATGATAATAATTCTTTTGTTGTGTATATGATTGTCCTATGTTGTCAGAAGTTCTATGTATAATGGGATTTATGAAAGTTTTTGATTGTTCATCAATTTTTTTTTTCAAATTGTTCATCTATTGAATCATTTGTTTCATTACATTTATATTTTCTGTTTTTGCTTTTTCTTTGCTTAATTTTTCAATTGTATATTTATTTTATTGAGTATTTCTTCTATATCTGGTCCTAATGTTGGTTTATATTCAAGCATTTTCAAGGGCATTTGCCAAATATATTTATTTTTGTGGACATTATAAGTTGTTCTAATTCTATTTATTTGGGGTTTTTCTTTTTCATCTTTATCAAGGCTATTTTCTTTTTTATCTAACTGTTCTCTTGTAATATATAATATAATATTGATATAGTTAGATTGTTCTGTTGGCATAGATTTTTGGTATTTAATTTTATTTGGATCTTTATGGAGTTCTAGGATAAGATGTGCAATAGTCATTTGGTCGCCTATTTTTGTTCCTACATTTTCTAATGGCGGTTTCTCATAATTTATTATAGTTCCATCTCCTTGGTCCAATTTCTATCTTGCCTCATAATTAAATTAATTTATTTAGATTCGAGATACTTGAATAAGGGAATATTTTGCTCCATTTCTAGCATATATCTGTACCATTCATTTTTTATCCTTTCCCTTTCAGAGGGAGTAACATCCTTCATATAGGCTTTCCTTTTGTCATAATTCTTATGGGAGAGTTTTAAATAATCTTTGTTAATCTCGAACTTCTTTATGGTGACTATTTGAGACAAAGTGGGATCAAAATCCTCAGACCTACTTATGAATTGGTGATATATAAGTTCAGCAATTCCCTTGTCATTTCGAATGGCTTGCAAGGTTGAAAATCATGGTAAAGATTCAAACTCAAGGGAGGCTATTCTAATGTTCTTCGACCTAGATCCATTGAATTTAATTTCAACAAACCCATTAGTATTTTGTATTATATATTCAAGATCTTTATTTTCTATAGTTGGTTTAGTAGTAATTCCCTAAGGCATACCCCAAGTTTGAGGAAAGGAGATTTCATTCCAGTTAATCATTTTTGGTATTGAAACATTTGAATTAAGATTGCTTACTTCCCAAAAGGCTATTTGATTACTGTGTATTCTTTTATTAATTGCTTTTGAATGTAATTTTGTGTTCATAATTTTGTAGGGAATTCTATAAAATATCTTATAGGCTAAACACTCAAACTTCATACCATAATTGTATGTTTTGATGTTAAATGTTAAGACATCTAATATGTGAGGATCTTGTAATGCTACTATAAAGTTTGGGAAACAATTAAATAAATTGGTCCATTTGTTGGATTTGTTTCTACTACTCCTAAAAAAGAGTCTTCATACCTAAGGTGCCTACAATCTCTTAAGGCTAGGAATATACTTGTATTTAGACCTTTTCTTGTTAATGGCTCTACTGCTACTTGAACAAGCCAAGATGTAAAATGGATTGTTTCTTCAACTAGTTTAATATTGAACTAGAAGTTTTATATGCCAAATTTCTTTATTAGGTATCTTTGATGGCTTTCATTTATCTATACTGCCTTCACTTCATTGAAAATTTTCTTTATAATTTATGCCGTTATTATCTGGGTCACTAGATCTGATGATACAAAAGCCAATGCCAAATTATTTAAACTTAAAAAGAAACATATCAATGACTCCTAGATGCATACCCGCAAGCCATAAATGTCAATATATTCCAAAACAAAGCTGTTCTGCATTTTTTTTTTTTTTTTTGGTCCCCAGAGAGAAGGCCCTTTCTAAAGAAAAGACTTTACTAGAGTTGTAATAACTTATGCTTTAATAGATTGACAAGTAGTGCATATGAAATGATCATCAAGACAAGCACGTACTGTGGTTGAAATTTGATCTCTGAACTTAATGGACAAATTCAAATTAGCAAAAACAGTCTCCAAACAAATATGCGCAGCATAATAACCTTTTTTTATTTATTTATATACACATATCAATGTCCGCAATTTTCAAACCCCTAATCTCATTATTTATGAGTGAGACTTATGTTGTTGGGTTAAAAACCACTAGGCACTTAACATAATAACCTTAAAATGAACAATCATAGTATTACTAAAATACTGTACACTCATGTCTGATATGAAGGATATTGAAGAAGAAATAAAAAGCACCAGATACTGATTTACAAGTCGATTTTCAAGAAGAAAAGCTTCGACTTGTTTTCATCATACTACAAACGTTGCTATACATTAATAACACGCATCCAAACAAATCAACTACAGGCCTCTAGAGCCAGGGATATCGATCCACTGCAACTGGAGCTCTATTTCACCACACTCAACATTTCTCAGTCTCAGAAACATATGCTGGATTACTTTGCCATTTTCCCAGACAACATTGCTTTCTTCGGCTAAGCAGTTTTCTCTGTTTGGTTTTACCTTTGTTATTACAGTTCCGCTGGGAACGTTCTCCGGGTGCATCTTCACAGCTTCTACAAAAGCCTTAATGTCGAACTCTGCATCCCCCATTTTGTCGTCTAGACTGAATGTATCCTTATCGTAAACTTGCTGCAATGAAATCAAACACGTCAATACAATTTATGTCATATGTAATGGGAAACTTTCAATCTCCATTGGTTAATTTCTCAGGGAACAAGGTCGGAAAATATGATATTCCTAATGTAATATTTTGCTAAAAATAGGTTTATTTGTCCCTATCAGACCACATGATGCAGAAAGAAACGAAGCTTACCAGTTTTACAGGAAGATAAGGATCGGTAATAGAAAGTGTGAGTTCTTCATTCCACTCAGGATTAACATTCTTTTTCACCACACCGGTCTTCAATTTCTGATCCAACAATTAGATTTTAATAAAATTAAAATTAACATTTACGTAATGAAGAAGAGAAAATGAATTGATGTGGGCTATCGATAAACAAGTCCATTAGCTCATAGTCCAATGGCATCAACCTTCCCTGTTATATGGCAAATCTCCGGTTCGAACTCGAATGATTCCTTTGTACACTTTACGTGTGCATTTAATCATGGAATTTGTACTTTAATACTTAAATTCTCTTAACTTATTAAGAATAATCTTTGTGTTTGTAATGTTCTAAAAAAAATAAAAAAATAAAGCAAAAATTCCTAATTCTAGAATACACTCGAGCCATCCAAGTTTTATTAGTTCAGTCAATTTTTTTTCGAAAAATTTAATGAACACAGTTGTTATTGCCACTAAACGCACTTCTTTTTTAATGAAAATACCAAATGATCCTCATTTCAAATCTAATACACTTATTCTGCCAACTAAATCCCATATTTCATTTAAAAATAGTTAAAATTCATTAATTAATTAAATAATTATTTCTTATTCTATTTTTATCAAGTGATGAGATCAGTTTGATTCCAAACAGGGGGAAATTTTGGGGAACAATTTAGCCCCTTAAAATTTTTATGCTTTAATCTCGCCAATGGTTTCTACTTCCCGCTATCCATCTATTTTGAATTTTTTATTTCATTTCTCATTTCAAGTAACCGTATCTAACTCTTAATTAATTATTTTTTATAAAAAAATATTTAATATATATTATATATTTATAAAATAAAATAAAAAATAGAAGGGAGAACTTAAACCGCTTTCCTCTGCGAACAGAACCAGCCACTTAATATCTCTTCTTTATGCGTCAAGAAACAGAACCCAAAAAATTTGGTACCGTCGAATAAATCAAATAAAATATTGCGACATAGGAAACTCGAAACAGAAAGTGATTTCCAGAAACTGAGAAAAGTTGTGGAATTTAATGACCAACCTGCTTGCCCATCTTAACGGTCACGTAAGGATCGCTGCTTCTGGCATCTCTTTTTGCAAGATTTATCCCTCTCAGGACATTAATCCTTAGCAAGCCCAACAAGTTTTCCATAACAATTTTTTCTTTTTTCTTTTTTTCTTTTTTCCCTTTTATCCAAAGTCTGAAGAGAGAAGAAATAACAGCCCTCTCTAACCAATTTCACAAGTCTTGGAATACTGAAAATGTTTTTGACGACTCTGCTTTGTAGCGTGTGTGTGTGTGTGTGTGTGTGTGAGAGAGAGAGAGAGAGAGAATTCTTTGTATTAATGCTGCATTGGTTGTGGGGTTTTACAGTGAGACCTGAAAATGAGAGCAGCGGATGTTCCAAGAAACGTCAAAAAATTATTAGTTGAAAAATGAAATTTGATTTTAGTGCTTTCTTTTCAATTTAATTTGGAATACAGTTTTGGTCAATAATGATGTGCTGGGATTGGACTATTTCCACACGTTTAGGTGTGGGTTTTTCGCTGGGACTGGAGAGACAGCTCATTTGTAGATGGACATGGTAAGGAGTTGACTTGAGCATTTCACTGTTTAGAAGGAACCCTTAATTAGAATCTTACAACTTCCAAGTTCAACCAATCAAAACTTGGGTTGATTTTCCCTTCTTTTTTTTTGCCCTTCCAAATCAATTAAATAAATCAAAATATTAACTAAGAAGAAATTAAAAAAATTTCTAGTCAACAGTTTACATTACTACATGTAGTAAATTGGTCTGTTACCATTATAAAATTTTGACTACGTTTTGAATTCTTAAATTTTATTTTTTAATTATTTAGAATAATTTTTTAAATATTGTTTCATATTAATTATAATTTTTTTATCTTTTAAATTATTAAAATATGCTGACTTACTAACTTAAATGATTTTTAATATATTTTTTTGTTCGTGTATACAGATAGATCTATAATATTGTTCAAAAGAAATTAAGAATGGAACTTTTGGCATGATTCTTCAATTTTGAACAAATTTTGAATTACTATGATTTAGAATTTATTTTACTTATTTAGAATGATTTAATATATTACTTAATTTATACATTAATGGTGCATTTTTTTATTTTTAAATCATCAAAGTATGTAAACTAACCAAATTAAATCTATAACTTAATCATACATTATTTTCACTCATTCGCATTTATTTAAATTATATTGTTATATATGGAAAAGGGCTTTGTGGCAACCATTATACAATTTTGACCAAATTCTAAATTTATAGAATTTAAATTCTTTGTAATTGTCTAAAATAATGTCATTAATTGTTCAATATTAGTTGTGAAGTGATTTTTTAGACTATAAGCTCATATATTTTATAAAATATTTTTGGAACTAATAAAATACTAGATCTTTTTTTTAAAGATAAGTTATTAAAGTGTTAGGACAAAATATGATATTAGAGCCTATAAGATGTTACTAATAATAATTTTGTAATTTATAAAATTAAAATTAAAGGAGTTTATTAAGATCTTAAAAATAAATTATGGAACTCCTTATTCTTTTTTTTAAAAGAGTTTATAAGCTCATATATCTTATTTTAGGAGACCTTATAAGCTCTATTTTAAAAACATTTACCAAACACTTTTTGATATCTTATAAACTCTCAAATATCTTATCAGATATTTTGATGAGCTTATAAACTCACCCAAACGTCCTCTAAATTAATTAATGGTCTTTTATTTATTTATTTGTTTGTTTGTTTCATGGCCTCATTCATACACATATACATCTATATTGTTTTTTATATATAAAGCATATTTATTATAATTGTACGATTTTGAGTAAATTTTGATATTTCCATGAATAATTTACTTAGCAATTGTTTCAATTTTTAACATTATCTCAAAGTATCAATTGTAACATCCCTAAAATTTGGTATTTCGAAAATAAGAATTTAGAATTTAAGATATTAGTTGATCGGATTTTAGGGCTCAAAAAATAAATAGAAAGGACTTGATTGTAAGAATTTTGGAAGTTTTGGGGTTGATTCAAAATTTGAGGAAAACTTGATTGACAAAAATTTGGAAGTTATGTGGGTCAAAGTGGAATTATTATTGGTCAAAGGAGTTGATGTGAGTAATAAATAATCCTGGGGTTGAAAGAAGACACTTAAAACTTGAAAGGGCTTAATTAGAAACCAGATTAAACTTTTAGGGGGTCAATATGTGAATAAGAAAATATTAAATCTATAAATAGTGAATTTTTCAATTTATTCCCATTTTTCATCTTCTTCTTCACCAACAACACCGTGTCTTTCTCCTCCAATCACTTTTTCTGACGAATGACAAAACCTAACATATTATATACCATTTTGCTCCTCTCAGCTTAAGGAACTCAAATATACCAACGTCTTGTGAAACTAAGTGGTGTAGTAGTTGGAAATTTAGCTCAAAGTTTCAGCCATGGCAGTGGTGATGGATTTCTCTGTTTTGGCGATGAAAGCCCGATTTTAACTACTAAATTTTGTTGGGCTCAGCTCAAGGATCACAATAGTAGCTTGAACATCCAAAATGGACCATTGACGAAGTAATTTGAAGAAAATTGAGCGGTGTCATTGGTGGTGGGATTTTTATTTTCCAATCAATTAACCAGCCAAATGACATCAAAATCCATAATTGTTTGAGGGGTTTGATTCGTGAAGCTAAGGAGCATCTTTTGGTGGTGGTGATGAAGTTTTTTGGTGGCGACAGAGAGATAGATTACTCATCTTGATGTAGCAATTGTATGCACATGGGTTGATCGTGAAGATTCCTTGTCGATAACAAGAAATTAGGGTAAATGGCCGAAAATGGGTTTAAATTGTATGCATGTGTAGCTTTGCAATGCTTTGTATAATCGAGAAGAATGCACGATTTGATCAAAAACATAGAGTCATGCATATAATTACATAACTTAGTGAACTCGAATTTGAAATGTCATATGATAATCTTGGGTAATTAAAGTTAATTACGTAATTAGGTTCTAATTTTGTATAAATGAGTACAAAGTGGTGAATTTAGACTATTAGTAATAGTTGTGTTAATGTAATTGGCTTTGTGTAATGTTACAAGATTAATTCTATAATTAAGGACCCAATTGTATCTCCTTATCGGAACCGATGCAAACCCAAGAATATTTTTCATAATAATAGCATAATTAGGAATAATAACTATTGATCATGTTGAGGCTAATCACTGAGGAATGGCACCGATAGTATAATGTCTAGTTTTAGACTGTTATTCGTGCGATTATGATTGTGAGAACAACGAGGATTTTGACAGAAATTCCTTTCTTCTGATTAAGCGACAAGGAGTAGGATTTTGCCAACTGGTAGCTAAGAGTAGCTCTCGCATTTCATGATTTTAAAGTGAGGTTCCTCCAACCTGATAATTATTTTGATTATAGCTATCTGTTTATTATTGAACCCCTGTGATGGCCTATCGTTTTGGTTATTGATTTGTATAAGCTATTCATTATTTGATTATATGCCTTATAGGGTTCTACCATTCTAGTACTTGACATGATTACATCTTACTTGTTAATTGTGAATCCCTGTAAGGGTCCCCTACTTTAGGTTATTATTTTGTATAAGCTTACTCTTTAATTGTTGAAACCTTGCAAGGTTCCATCAATTTGATACCTATCATTGTTTATCATCATCTTTTGAATCCTGAACCCTGTGAGGTTCTACCACTTTGGTATGTGTGTCAATTGAATTATATCTATTATTGATTGTCGAACACTTTAAGGTTTCCCTACTCTATTTGTTATCTATTTTGGAAACCCCTATAAGGGTTTGCCGATTGGTATTTACTTTGTGAAAGCTTATTTAGTATTGTTGAACCCTGTGAGGTTCCATTGACATAACAAAAATTTGTTGGTTTCCAAACCCTGTGTGATTCTATCAATTTGATTATTACTGAATACCCTGTGAGGTTCTACAGTTTTAGTAATCATTTGTGCAACCCTGTTAAGGTTAATCTCGTTTGAACTCGTGATTTATATTAGTTAATTGTTTGTATACCCTTATGAGGGTTTGTTCAGTTAATCATACCTTGATTCGAATTAATTATTTTCATTTTGATGCCCAGAACACTCGTTGTCATATTCGATATTGATCAAATTGAATTCATCCAGCTATCACATGTTTGGCCTTGTCAGCTTGCATGAATTGTCTCTAAATCGTTGATCTGCCATGTCGACATATTTGAATCATATAGATAAGTTGTTCCCAACGGTCAAGCTCGAGACGTGCTATTAAGTGAATCATTGTTCTATATATCATTTGACTAGCCTTGTCAACTTATTTGAATTATGTTGTTAAGTCTGTTAAGTCTGTTAAGTTGTTCACAACTGTTGAGCTTGGGACGTGCTGATATGTCTGAAATGAAGTAAATAAGAAAAATTGATAAGCCTGATATGTTGATCCCAGTTGTTATGCTTGAGACCTACTGTTATGGTAAGCTTGATATATTAATCCCAGCCGTTAAGCTTGGGACATGCTTGTATGTTGATCCCAACCACTGAGCTTAAGATGTGCTGTTATGATCAATTTGACTAAAACTGTTATCAACTATACTATTATCGATTGTACTGTTATATACTATACTAGTACTTACTGTATTGTTACCGACTATTTTATTATCTAATTGATTTGTTATCAACTGTTCTGTTATCTGACTATTTTGTTATCTAATTGTACTATTATCTTATTATTCTGTTATTTGATTACTCTGTTATCTAACTATTCCATTATCAAACTGATATTGCCAAGCTGCTATGCATGAGCCATTGAACTTTTAATCAATTGTTTGGTATCAGGAGGATCAAATATGCATGATGTTTTTGGTTTAATTGAAATGCATATACTATTGGAATTTTTATTCTTAATTGTACTCTACTCAAGGAGTAATAAGGATGGAGTGGTTTCTCAGTCTAGATCGGACTAATGTTTTGGGCCATATGAGCCAACGGTAATGCCTCCCGACTGTGATCTGTTAAGATGCCCCTATACCTCCCAAACAGAATCGGTTGAGGTTACCGGGCCAATGAGCTAATGGTTATAGTTCCAAACTAGCAATGACTAATA
This sequence comes from Jacaranda copaia, assembly GCA_014898725.1. NCBI lineage: Eukaryota > Viridiplantae > Streptophyta > Magnoliopsida > Lamiales > Bignoniaceae > Jacaranda > Jacaranda copaia. The sequence continues at coordinate 92,703 of JACGDI010005776.1, forward strand.
GTTTGAACCATTAACGTTCTTATTCTAGAATATTCATGTTTTCTTTATTTTCATGCCAGTAGTACTCTGTTAGTCACTGATTCTTCAACAGATCCATGTGTTGTTGCTTATTATCCCTCATTGAGTCCTTAAAACTCACCTTTCTATGAATTTCTTGCTTTTCCCAGACAGGATTCAATGAGGGACTTGAACTTCAGGTTTGAACTGAAGGATATATTTGGCAATGGGATAAGTGCTTGAGTGAACTTCATTATTGCTTGGACATCAAGCCTTGACTTAGAGAGATTATGATATGATAAATTGAATTAAAGATTTGCAACATGTATAAATTAGGGTGAATGATATTAGACGACTGGTTTGTATATATTGTGATTATGGTGTCTTAGTGGTACCAATTTAAGTTGTGAGCATGTGGCTGTCTTTGGAGATTGAGAAAAAAAAATTTATGGGCCCATTGAATATGAAAGCTATATGACTTAAGACCAATCGAAGTAGCATCTTAGACTGAAACAGACACCTTTCGAACAGGGTGTTACATCAATTAACCAAGTTTGATGCTATTTTAATACATTCTTTCGATCCATTCACAATTACATCATGAATTGATACAGTTATATAAATGGAAGGGATCTTATTCTATATATTAATTTATCAGTTTCTCTTTATTATGATTTCATCATGTTTCGAAAGTTTTTCCCTAGAGAAAAATTTAAAAATATGAATATGAACATAATATATCTACAAAACATTTTTCTTCCTCTCATCTTTGTTTTTTCTTTTTTTACATAACTTTAATTTTCTATGAGAACTTCATTACCAAATTTCTATTACATATATCATTGCACACACAAATACATACATATATATATATATATATCCTTCTGTCTTAAACTTTTTCACAGTTCGCATTAAATTGCCAACAGGTTAATTTTCTATTTAGTTTTATTTAATTATTTATCTTTGGTTCTATTATTTCATTTTGTAGTTTACTAAATGTGTTTTTTTCTTTGTGTGTGTGTGTGTGGAATTTTCTCTTCTTAACTCTTTAATGTTATTATTAACTTTTGATTTGATTATTTAAAATGTATAAGTAATTTTATTTTCCTTGTAGAAGCTTATGCATATATATATATGTATGTATGTATATGACAAATGTACATCTGTAAATGCATATATATATATGTATGTATGTATATGACAAATGTACATCTGTAAATTAATTTGATTATAATTTGTTATTATGTTTATAAAATTGTTGAAGTTGAGACTAGGGGTGCAATTTAGGTGGACGATGAGACAAGTTTCATTAATTTTCTCGAACTGACGCCTACCTAATAACGGCCTGAAAGTGTGCAATCCTTGCTTTACTTGATTCTCTTCAAGTTAGGTTCTGATAATAGCTTGAAAGTGTGCAATCCTAATTTGATTTGATTCTCTTCAAGTTTGGTTCTAGTGAATCTGTGAAATCTAATGTGCATCGAATCAACCACCAACCTAAATTCATCCAATTCATTCTCCCAACATAATTCAAAACTATTATTTTTTAACATATTCTTCATTAGTCTGAGAAAATAAAATCAAACGCCTGCTTTTAAATTTTCACCCCTACTCATCACACGTAAAATATTTGCCAAAAAAATTTAGATGTTTATTTGGTCATTACTTTGGGTTGGCTTGGGTGGGGTGGCATGGGTTTCGATTGTCATGCAACCCAAAATTAAAATTTGAATTGTTAGTATAATTTGAAATTCAATTCAACCTAATTTATTTATTGGTAGCCATCAATGTCAAATTTATTGAACCTGAAGCCAAAATCGGTAGACACAAACCCAACTTTTTATTGTCAATTGTATCAAGTTATCATATCATGTCAAAAATTGTCATCCCTAGTTGTGAAACTTTTTAATTATCAATGATTTTTATAGATATTTCCTTTTTCAAGTAATTTTATTAATTTATTGATTTCTACATATTTGATCTCTATTCTTGTAGTGTATCTGTTCATTAATTATGTGTGTGTGTGTGTGTGTGTGTGTGTTTAAGTTTTTCTATTTTATGTACGTTTTTATGTTCACGAGAAATTTGATGCAATTTTCTTTGTCTTAGTCGTTTATTTAGTTCATGAGAATTTTTTTTATTTTTTATTTTTTTTATCTACCCTTTCAATTTAAAGTTGAATAGAAATAACTAGATTTCTCCAATACTCGTAGTTTATTCATTTATTACCATTCACATATTAACTTTTCGATTTTTTTTCCTATATAGTTATGCATTCATTTCAAATGCAATAACAACACATATAATATTTTTATATCTTTTGTAAATAATAATATACTTTTTATTTTCATAACATGTTTATACCGTGCAATTTTGTACTTAGGGTAAATTTTAACACATGTGATGGATTCAAATAAATTGATGAATATGATAAAACTTAATGTTGGAGCACAACAAAAGTAATTTAAGCACAAGATTTAATTTATCAGGAATTCAAAAATCACTTTCACAAAGTTAATGACAAAAATAATAATTAATAGAATGAAAAATAAAACAGACATTGGTTTACGTGATTTGGCAAATTCCGCCTACCTTCACAGGAGTTTTCTTTCTTCAATTATAATAAAATTTTACTCAACTCTTAAATCTGACATGCCCAAACTCAAGTAAACATAAAAATAAAAATTCCATTGTACAATTTTTATCATAACTATCAAAGAGATACTCACTCCACCCCTTTATATTGCCCCACTCACACTCACAATAACTACCGCATGAGTATCATGAATTCCACAAGTGTCCTCACTATTAATCAAATAAACACATTTATTTATAATAGAAAATTACTTGACTATTTTACGTAGAACTAGGAACCGAATACAAGAAGGAGTCCTAATTCTAATCAAACTTGGTCTTCAGATAACCAAGTCAAATCCCAACACTTAATTTTGGATGACTTTTGAATACTATTGTTTTTGTAAAAAAAAATAATGAAAAATGCACATTTAATTTACAATTTTGGGTATTTATTTTTAAAAATTATCACATTGAAATTTTAATTCATTTATTTTGTTAACTAATTTGTCATTCATTTTAGCACATCTGGATAATTTTAAATTTGTGTTGTGAATTCAATATATATATATATATAAAGAGTTATCATTGCATTTTTAAATCATTTATTTGCATCGTGATGTCAAAGTATTTTCGTTACTGGTATTATAGTATAGGTTTGATTTTATTTTTATCTTTAATCTACCTTTTATGATTTCTATAATTTTTCTTCCTCCATTTCATGACTAACTCCAGAAATCACAATGAACAGAGAACATAATTAATTTAGAGGGTGTTTGGATGAGCTTCTAAGCTCTTTAAAATATTTTATAAGATGTTTAAAAGTTTATAAGATATAAAGAGTGTTTGACAAATTTTTTTTTTAATAAAAAGAGTTTATAAACTCTAAAAATAAGATGTTAAGAGCCTGTAAGCACTTTTTAAAAAAGGAAGAAGTTTTTAACTTATTTTGAAAATCTTAACAAAATTTCTTAATTTTAATCATATTAATTATAAAATTATCATTACTAACATCTTATAAATTTCAAAATCTTATTTTATACAAACACTTTAAGTACTTATTTTTTTTTTAAAAAAAAAGATATAACTTCTTATAAGATGTAAAAATTTATAAAATCTTTTAAATAAGTTTAGCCAAATGCCCTCTTAGTCAATAACAAAGATACGAACCTAGAATTCAAAAAAAAAAAAAAATCATAATTAATATGTTTTGAACGATATTTAAAAGACGCATATGAGTAAAATATTCACCAACTTATTTAAAGTATATAGACATTGGAGCATATATATATATATATATATATATATAGTGCTAGATGATGAATGTGACACATTAACACTTTTTTTCCCCGAAAAAGGGAAGAACTCTAGATAGGCTGCTCAAAGCAAATCCAAAATGTATTTATATAGCCATTCATATTTTCTAAGTTCTCATGCATTAAAAATACAATAAAAAGAAGAGAGAATGCATATATTTGGCCAACTCAAGAAGTAAAACTGTTATTTTTGTGTGGTTAGCACTAATACACGTACGAGGACTCAATTTACTTACAAAAATATTGAATTTTATCATATTAATATTGCATTGAAGTTTGCAAGTAGTTTTCCTCTATTATAAGGATATAACTCTAGACCAGATTATTAATATATATCCTATTTGTAAAATTGAAGTACTATAAGGCTTTGATTAATAATACTAATACACAGAATATTTTTCCTCCTACTTTCCGTGAAATATAATTTTTTTTTTATTGTCGCTGCTATAATTTGGATTGCTTATTTTAATTTTTGTGTTGCTTATAATAATTAAATTTAATATATTAAATTATAATTTTATAAAAACATCACAGTTTTTTTTTCAGTTCAATGAATTAAATTTAAAACTCGAGTGGAATGGTGAAAGATACTGAACTATTTGAAAAAATATTCAGCTACCCGAACTCGTCATCATGTTCAACTCCATCAAAATTCTATCAGATTCAATTATTTAACGATAAAATTAAATTCAAATATAATATTTTTAAATTTTATACAAATATTCAACAAATTTGAATCGTAACACCTTCAGCTGATCAACCCAATTCCGTGATGTCCTTAATATCAACTTTTTCGCTTGAATCGATATCATTTGGTTTCCAAAGTAGGATCAAGTACAAGATAATTCAATTATATTATAGCTGGCTTCTTCAAGTTGAATTTGGACTCCAATTTTCTAGTTCTTTTTAAAAAAATAGCTATCGTTATCATGAATTTAAACATATATTTATTTTTATATGTGTTGATTATTTCGCACATGAAAATTGAGAAAGTTGTATTTTATCCCCAACATTCAGGATTGAAAAACCATGTGAAATATTGAAAATCATTTTTTTGGATGTGGAATGTTATTTTAATACAAAAGTTAGATCAAATAAAATTAATCAATGTTGGTATTACTAAAATTTTAAAATTCCACGTTGATAGTTGTTAAAAGCACATTAAAAAAAATTACTAATTTGTTTTGAATAATTGGTGGTTCTCTCATGTATCAATTCACTCTAAAGAAAAACAAGATCCCGAAAATCTACAGTTTGAAGAATCAACGTATATGTAGGTGTTTTTTGTTTTCCCTTTGGATTTTGTGAATATAATATGAATAGAATAATTGGTAATAATTAAATTCAAATTAATTCAAAAACTCAAAAGCAGTAAGCGTGCCGTTTCAACCTATTTAGAGCTAGCACCTACTAAGTTTATTATTCATATTTTCTCAAACTTAGTACTTCGAATTGCAAACAAACATCCACTGAAATGGTTGGGTAGAATTTTTTTCTTCCATAGTTTAATTTTCAGGCAATCGACATTTTTTAATTAGACCTAAAATTATTTCACTGCCCAATTTTCTATGAATTAGTGTATTTTGTCGGTATATTTAGTTTTATTAACAAAATATTCGCGCTTACTTATACAGCATAATCAAAAAATGATTATTTTCGCGCTTACTTATACAGCATAATTTTCTATGGTGAATATTCATGTGCTTTTACAATTCTCATACATTGAGATAAAAATGAATTGACGGTTCAAAGAAACAAAAGCGTATGCAAAGAAACATGCATGTCATACTACTCAAGGAAGAAAATGACGTTTTTCTAGTTATAATATATAGCTAATTTATACACTCTACAATTTTTTTTCCTTTTTTATACTGCGGCTATGACTTTTTATACTATAGAATATTTGGCATGAAGTGATTATGTCCTGTGTGTCGCACTCCCATTAAATTTTTCCTATTTTTCCTTTTCTAAACTTGTTGCATGGTCACATAATTGAAGGTGACATCGTGGTTTACTCGGAAAATTATGTGCAGGCGTTATAAACTTACTTCTAAAATGTCAAGGGACACATACGATGTGTTGATTAGTCTGAAAATCGAGTTATTCGTTAATTGTCCCTTTCACCTATAAAAAATCTGATAGAAGATATTTGGGTACAATTCCACTTTAAACAAATAATTTTATCAAGTAGTATAAGTCTGGCAAACTGAACTGTTCATTACTTAGACTTAAAGTCATTAACTAAAATAAATAAAATATTAATATATCAATTCCTCACAGAGATTCAATATTTGATATTAAGGAAAAAATTCAAATTTGCATTGAGTTTACAAGATGAGTGAACTACACTAAATGATCGATCATATATGACAAGTAAAATAATACTTATTATATATATATATATATATTAATTATTAGTTGAATTTGGTCAAATTTAATCTTTTTTCTTAAGAATTTGGGATATTTCTTATTTTTTATGTCCTAGATATACTAAAATAGCAAAATTTCACGGTTATATTTGCTCAAATGTTTAAATATTTTGGAGCATGACAAGCTTTCTAAACTACTCAATCACAAATTTATTGTCCTGTTTGCAAGAGTGGAAAATTAAAATTGTTTAGTTTGCCTTCAAATAATTTATTACATTGAGACTTTGATAATCTTAATATTACTAATATCTTATATATTAATATATATATATATATATATAGTATTCATTGTATTATTCAATAGCTATTCTTTTTGACACTCAATAGTTATTTAGTTAACATGATTTATCCATAACAATAGAATAAATTATTATTATTATTATTATTATTATTATTATTATTATTATTTTAATTTATATCAAACGTACATTGGATGTTCATTAGATTTAAACTTTTGACCCCATATTTTATGTATGAAATTTATATTATTAGATAAAAATCGCTTAACAAATAAAATTAAAAGGTTGAATAACTTAGATGACATTAATTTTGGCAACAATTTCCGCTAATAATTAACAAGGACTTAGGCGCCTAGTAATTTTGACGGACTTTTGTCACTCTCTAGAAGTTTTAGACTTTCTCGGCCCAATCTTGCATCCGTTGCAGTCCCCAGAAGTCGTGGTAATTGTCGACTTAAATTTTCTAGTGCAATTTTTGTTTAGTATATTCACTCGGAGGCTTTACTTGGAAGCTTCTCTCAGCTTGCACGAAAATTTTTAATATTTTTCTAGGGATCCTAATTAATTAGCTTTTTTTTTTCCTTCCTTTTATTGATATTGGTAGTGACATAGGTATAAGCCATGAAATTTTTTATTTGTTTCTAACATTTAAATAAAATGGTAAAATATTTTATAATCTTCACTTTGTTTGTAGATTGAGTTGACCTTGTTAAACTTGAATTGGCACAATCTTCAATCATTTATGGATCTTAGATTGGGATGGCATGCACACCCCTATTGCATCACGTTCATGGTATATTATTTGCAAAGTGATATAAAGGTTATAGATATTTGTACTTAATCATATGTATGATTTACTTTGCACATCTTGAAATTTATCTACTTTTGAGCTGAATAAATAACTGAGGATTGACTTAAAAGTTGGATGATTTTTTTTAAGAAAGTCCTGTAATATATATACTTTTAAGATTATATATTAAGATTAGATTTTACATTGTCTTTATCTCATTAATTTAATCATAATTCTTAAAAGGAATCTTTCCAAGCTCAAATAATTCGCTTTGGACTATTAATGATGTTTCATGTGCCACAAAATTTAAGGGGACCTAAGTACCACTCTCTAGTTTCTTGTCCCTAAGATGAGCATCTAAGTAGGGCCACACTGCATGTTCCATTGCCCATCAGTATTTAAATTGACTTGAAAGGTAGTAACAATGATAATGATATATGCAGTCTCTTCAAGAAAAAACTGAAAGCTTTTTGTCTTAACCATTGTGTGTGTGTGTGTGTGTAATTGTAGTAAGTTGCTAAACTAATAAGCAAGTAAGTTATTGGAGTTTTAGAAGAAAAGGAGAAAAGAAACAAGTAAGATTCAGTCGTTGAATAGTTAATTGGAGATGATGACTAGTACTGAACTTGAAAATAATTTTATATTGTGATTGAATGCAGAATTTTTAATTTTTCTTTTTCTTTTTCTTTTTCTTTTTCTTTTCAGGGGGGGGGGGG
>JACGDI010005776.1:100804-127562 GCA_014898725.1 Jacaranda copaia
AGGGGATGAGGAATGAAAATCAATTCGTGAAGCACAACATTAAATACGAATGTTCAAAAAAAAGCCAGTACATAGGGCTAAATTTCATGGACAAACGAAGATTCCACTCATATGTGTTCCACATCATTGGTGGACCAGTTCTCTTTCGAAAATTCGAATGCCGTTACTCTTTTCTTGTTTGTTTCGATTTGTTTTGATCGATACTCGAAAATCTGACTCAAATGTGTATTAGATTGGGGCTTTTAAATTACTAGAAAATTAAGATAATTCTACTTGAATTCAAAATTAAGATAAATTCTACGTGAATTCTTGTGAGCACAAGAGGCCATAATTGACTAATCTGAGTACTCTATATGGCTCCAACTAATTTAGTCTTCTATAAGGTTATGGTTTTCCATGGTTGATTATCATATTAATAAATACTTAACACGCACATCAATTATTTCCCAAGTTTAGTTTGGCGCAATCAAATAAATATACGATAATGTGCATTTTTTTAATTAACGCACACACTCACATCAGGAGTTCATTAGAATTTTAATCCTAAATCTTACATTTATATGTGTGAGGATGATGCCACCGAACCAACTAACTACTCTGCAAAAGAAAATTTTAATATGTATTGATACATATATGTATACATGTCACTGACCAATTCATCGAATTGTATCACTCTCACATTTATATGTGTGAGGTTTCAGAATTACACTTGAATGATCTAAGTGAAGTTCAAATTTGAATGTCCCAAATGATAGTTTGTTTTAACTTTTAAATATTCCAAAAAAACATTTTTTTTAAAAATACACATCTATGTAGGGATGTCGATGGATTGGATTTAGATAGGATAATTCTAGATTCCAGTTCGAATCCGAAAGTAATATGCTATATCCAAATTCGATCTAAGATCCATTGAATTTGTAATTGGTATAACCATTGATGATGCATGGGTCCCTCGCCACATGGCAGCCTCCCCACGAGGTATTGTCCTGCCTGCACTCGGTTGGCCATTTGCTACGGGGCGTCCGGGCCGAGCGGGGGGTTTTGTCCTTTTCTTATGAAAAGGCGCCTCATGAGGGAGGGGAGGGCAAGCCGCTTATAAGCTGGTCGACTACGGGACTTCTTATATGAGGTCGATACGGGTCGACTAAAGTGACTTGCCTCTGGGCTTAGCGGGGGCTGGATCCTCTGATCTTGGGCCTGTTGGGCCTGCTGAATTATATCGTTTAACATTGGATCTCGCGAGTTGTGTGTTTTGCAAAAAGGGGCCTGTTGGGCCTGTTGGGCTATCCCATATCAACCATATTCGGATCCAAATAAAAATTGAATATCCAAAAAAACTCAAATCTGAATATTTTAAAAATCATCATATATTTATTATTTTTCTAAAAATTTAGTAGAATCCAAATTCAAAACGTTCATCCTTAAAAAAAAAACACAACAAATTAATGAATAAATTTTCAAGTTTATTGATTACTTAAAAACAACAATAGAATTTAACTCAATCACATTCATTTACCAGATCATTATATTTTAGGTTCAATTGTTAATAATATTACTTATTTGATATTATAAATACATAGTTATACATGATTCTTAATCAATTAACTATAAACCCAAAGTTTTATAAAAAGGAAACTCATTCTAATCAAATCGAGATTTGTGTTGCATTCTTGCTATATTATAGCATTCAGTTCTTACTCATTATTCTTCCCACATAATTTTTTGTTATAAAAATTAAAAATAAGTGATATAATTATGATGTAAATAAGCTTGAAATCTAACAATTTATATAAAAGACACACGATTTCATATATTGCACAAGAGTTCATTACTTCTTTCATCCAAATATATGCTTTGGCATTATTATAGGACTATGTGTATATATATATGTATAATACTATATATGTATAATATTAAATATATTTGGATTTGGATTATTAATGGATCGGATCGAACCATATCCATATTCGCTCTATTTATTTTGAATTTTGAACTTTTTTAATTGAATCACATCCATCGAATCTTTTATCGATTAAAGATTTTAAATAATTGAATCGAATTCGAATTAAAATCCGCTCCATTGACAGTCTTAGGTATATGGTTGCATTTTTGGGCTTAGATTGGAGAATAACTGGCTTAGATTCTTACCGATTGTTTTTGGACCTGTCATGATGTGCCGGAAGTGAATGAATATATTCTTAAAGCCCAGATCATTGGTGAAGCCCACTCCAATTGGCCTTCAACCAAAAATCCTTCTTCCACGTGGCAACTGCCGACCGGACACGTTTCCGGGGAACAACAAAAATTGGAAAAAAAAAAAGTAAAAATTGGCGCAGCTTCACTGGCTCACGCTCTTCCACTGCTCTTCCACTCGGACATCGACACTAGCAGCTCTGATTCCGGATATTACCCTTTGTCAGTTCATATAATCTCATCTATTTCTTGCTTCAGTTAAGTAAATATCTTGAATTTACTGTCTTGCCAATATGTTTGAGTAAATGCCTAAATAGGATTCACAAATACAAGCGAAGCCTCGATTTTACCTTTCCTTTGGTAGTGATTTTGCTTGTTTTATGGGTGTAGGAACTGTTGAAATATGGATTGTAATATACTCAGCACTGCCGTGCAACCATGTTTGGCTTGGTGATTCTCTATTTAGGCCGGATTTTTCATTCTTTTGTGCGTAGATTCATATAGCAACTAAAAAGATAAAATCATATATTTCAGTGAGATATTGTTCGAGTTGATTTTTAGCAAAAAGGTAGAATGTTGATTGTGACTATGTTGATGATTTTTTGGTAAATGGGTAGGAGCAATATGAAGAGACTTGACAAATTTCAAGTGAATATGGCTGGCTTGGAAGGGAAAAGATTCAACAAACTGAATCGGGTCTTGATTGATAAAAGTCCTGTTGAACGTTGGAGAGTATTTTGTACACCTCTTAGTTTGGAAGAGGAATTCTCCGCGATGCAGTCAAAGAATTTCTCCAAGGATGAGGAGTCTGATTCAGAGACTTCTCCGGAGGAGGACCTTTCACGACCACCGAGTACTGAAGAGGTGATATTCTTTAGTTTGGCTAATCAATTGACAACAAAAAAATGTGAACTTGCCTGGCATCATTAAAGCCGCATTTTTCCATTGGGATTTCTATGGATAATATTTCTTACTTGTGGCTAATGTTACCTTAACAGTTGAAGGCATTACTGGCTGATTCAGAAAGATCAAAGCTTATCAAGAAATTGAGTGAAGCAAATCAACAGAATCGGTTTTTCAAGCGCCAGGTATGCTTATAAAACTTCTATCTTCATTAGGTTAACTGATGACCTTAAAATTCGTGAATATCACGTGAAGATGCACAGAAATTGGACATACGAGACTTCGGTAGAGGTGGCATAGTTTTTATTTGTGAGGGTTACTATGAGATTGAGTAGCACATCGAAATTAGCAACGATCAAATGATTCAGTAGCTGGATCTATCTTGCTGTGTCATGATCAAAACTCTGTTTGACATTTGTCATTGCAGTTACGAGTAAAGGAAGATGCACTTGTTAATTTCAAGAGTGAACTTGCCATTGTAGAACTTGAGATTCAGGTACATCTCCATTAACTGCTCAATTGTATTGCTTAGTCTTTAGTAACATTGGCTGGCCAATTTTTCTGAAATATAAAGACAAATCTGTCATCATTCACCTGTAGGCTCTGGTTAATTTGGCCGAAGAAATTGCCAATTACAGTATTCCAGATGGTTCAAGAAAGATTAATGGAAAATACATTCAGTCTCACCTCCTCTCACGGCTGAAAGGTATAGCAGTCTTAAGTTTGACTCTTTATCTTTGTTGTATCCTAAGTGAACTCTTGTTGTTCCTTATGATTGATCAAAGGTGAGCGTTGTTATCAGTTGGCTTAAAAGCATAAAGAAAATTTCATCGTCTCTCAATTTGATAAAATCTCTTTCTGCTAAACTTGAGTGAAGTAATCTGAGCTACTGTAGGTTATCCTGTATTCTCCCTAACAAACTGCTTCAATTGAAAGATTAAAAATAAACAATTTGGTGGTAAAGATGATAAGTAAAACAAAGATCAGTGGTGCACGTCAGCGGCCTAGGTTGAGTTACTATAGGCTATGTTTTTACAGTGATTATGCTGTTGTCCAGACTAATTTTCTATTGGCTTATCCTTCATTTCCTCATTATGTGATGTTTCTTATGGTAAAAGCGGTCCAAGAAAAGTTGGAGGAACAGATCAAGGATGTGGATGCTGCACAATCACAAGAGGTTCCTTTAATTTGGCATGGTGTAGCAGAGGTAAATTTAAGAAAATATTCTAATTTAAATCTTAAATTGTTATCTTAAAATGTATGTATAGTTATATTCCTTTTGATTGTTTTGATAGGTAAGAGCTGTCAAGAAAATCTAGATCTTTAAAGGATGAAAAATATCAACTGTGCACCACCATGGGAATACGCCCTCTTAGATTTCAAAAATCATATAAAATTTTAGATGAAGTAGAAGAAAGCTGTGTAATTAAGTTCTAGCAAAAGGATCAACTTTAGCTTGATTTCTCTAGGCTTTGAGCATACATGAAGAAGCCCTAATGGCACTTACACTATGTTTGGGACAAGGATTTTGGTCAGGAAAGGGAAAGAAAATACTAAGGAAAACAATTTTTGGTTTTTGGGTTGATAAGGAATATGCTAAGGAAAAGAAAACCTTAAGGAATATAGTGTAATAGGAGAAATTCATTTTCCTCATAAAATGATGATGAAAATGAGAGAAAACCTATTTTGGCCTTCTGTCTTTCTCCATCACATTAATTACCTCTCTTCTCTCCATTCATTTCTTGATTATTATCCACATACTATAATCGAACAAATTTAAGATTTTATATTTCTTTGATTTTATTTTACTTTTTCCTTTCCTCATCAAAATCATTGAGCCAAACAAATTGTTAAAAGTTTTGAATGTAGACATCCAACTGACCAAGGTTATATAACTTGCCAGCTAAGGGTGACAATCCAGCATCTGGGATGCCGACCAATAATATGAGATCTACACACTTCTTCCTGGCTTTGGAAGCATAAACTCTTTGTACCAGATTAAAGATTATGAATAGAAAAATCTGAGGAAGTGGGCTTCCCAGTTTTGATGTATATGAAACATTAAACTGAAGAAGTCTGCCTTTGATGCATAACCATACTGATAATGACTTATTCCTGTAGGTGGCTAACAACTAACTTCAAGCGTTTAAGAGCTCTTTTTCTATGAACACTGAGAGATTAATATTTTGTTGCCAAGCATGCTGGAAAATGATTTGGACATAATTTCATGGTGACGTTTAGTTGCTCATCAGTTTTTACTTGTGTGTATAGTGCATGGGATGGCTGTGCTTGATATATTAATGTCTACTAGGGGCAATGATAACTTTTTGGAGACTATTCATATGAATAAGGGCATTAATATTTAACTAAGGAAATATGAAACTTTTCTGACATGATTGGGTTCCAGGGTATGCAGAGTCATGAATAATTAATTGTGAAAATGTGAAACTTCATTCCATTGTTGGGGTTTCAGAGTGTGCAAGTAATGGGCTCCTTTGACGGCTGGAGTCAAGGAGAACATCTATCAGCAGAGTATGCTGGTTCACACACAACATTCTCAACAACATTGATGCTTAGACGTGGAAGGTACTGTTAGATAGCAATGCAAATTATTAACCATAGTAATCTCATTTGGCTTTTCTTGATTATCATCTTATGCATGTTATGAAGGTATGAAATCAAGTTCTTGGTGGATGGGGAGTGGCAACTATCCCCTGAGTTTCCCACTGTTGGTGAGGGCTTGATGCAGAACAATTTACTGATAGTGGAATAGCTCTAGTTAGATGGTTTGCTCTTTTCAGATGTTTCGAGTGTGAGATTCTACAAAATATAAGATTCGTTCTGGTTGTTGCCTTTTTTATCTCTACTTTCCAGTGGAAAAACAGGTAATAATTGTGTAAAGAGGGGTTGTTTTCATGTTGTATAGATAGCAAAGACATTCTCCTTGCTTCTGCTGAGAATTTCAGAGTTGAGACTGCATTTTGCTTGTATATATGATGGAAGCTGCTGAAGGCTTCTCTATCTAGATAAATATCTGTTGAGGTCTCGAAAATTAATTAAGGACCTTTTCTCTTTCACCTAAGATCGATCTATTTGAAGTTTATTACTGTTCCAATTTCTGCTTTGGGCCTTCACGTCTTGCTACAATCCTTGCAAATTTTCTCATTCTATAGATATTAGTCTTTTGGGGTTTTGAATTCAATGCTATGGACTAATGAGTTATGATGAAAAGTAGAGTTCTTAATTGAAGTGGACACTTCTGACTGATTTGACGAGGTTATTTGATGAACACTTCAATTCCAGTTAAGTCTCTAGTATGATGTTTACTTTTCCTCAAAAAGGCCAATCTCCAATATGTTTTCCCTATGTGATGATTTGGGCATGAGTTCTCTATGTGCAAAGACTCGAAGAAAACATTATCAGCCATCATTATTACTAACGTTTAACATATCATAGACATTGTGCCTTTTTTAGGTTTTTCTGTCATGTTTCTTTCTTTCAACTGATTGTATGTCCTGTTAGCTACTTTACGTGCAAGGAGGTTTACTTTTGTTTTTGTTTATGGTCATAATTGGACTGAATATCAGATAAGGGCTTGCATGCATATTGATGAACTTCCCCTTTGGTGGCTATCCTGGCCAAGATGCAAAGTAGCATCACGTTGGCTGCTTTCTTCTCAAGTTTTCTGGCTTTGGTGCCATTCTAGCTCTTCCTAAGAGCATCTCCACCTCTGGTCCTATTGTTTTGCCACATACCACAAGATTCTGCTTTTTATATTACTTTAATGTGCATATATTGTTTTAATATATTTAGGCTATTCCATGTTTTTTTTAACACTATGTAATTAATTTCAATTTTCGAAAAAAAAAAAGTTTAGAAAAACCAAAGGAACAAATTAATAATTTAAAAAATATTATTTTGTTAAGCAACTTACTAAAAGGTACATATTTGATAAGGAAAAAAAAAACTAAATCAATTTCAGTCACCCGGGCAAACAACCCTTCTCCAAGAAGAATTGTGGTATGCCTCCCCCGCCCCCCCAATCCCTATAGAGTGAAAGAGCTCCTTATGAATTGGTACAATTTAGATACGATGGTTTGATGATAGATTCCTTAAATCACCACCGATGTTCTATCACGTCACTTGTAAAATATGATGATTTCCCCTATCACACATCCCATAAAAAACATAAAATAAAATTTACACTTAGATATAAAAGATATATAATTTTATATATAAATATATAAAAATTAAAATTTACATCTAAAGTAACACATAAGTTGATATAATTTTTGAAATTCTTAACATCAATTAAAATAGATTTTATAAATAAAAAAAATGATTTAAATAATAATAATACAAGAAAATAGGACCTTTTGGTCAAGGTTCTATATTTAGTTTGAACCTTGACCGAATGTTCCTTATATGGAGCTCGAAGTAGTATTGGCGTGACTCCCCCCAATGCTATGCGCTAATTTTGGCAAAAACTAGTTTCTTGCGTATATATTCCCTGTATTTATTCATGTTAATAACGTGAATCCCATAATGTACTGCATATAATATATATAGTGAAATTAATACCTCTAAATTATATTTCTGCTTTTCCTCAGAAGGAACTTGTGATTTGGTAGTTGGTTCTTTGATGATGCGCATTAATAACCATAACAAGTATATCCCATAAATAAGTTGGTTTGTGTGAGTTCAGCGTTCTTATCGTTAGTTGTCTTTTGGTTTACATTCTTCTAATTCAACTCGGATTTCTTGTCAGTATTATACCTAATGCAGCTCTTTTTGAACCTAATGTCAGTTCACCTTTCAGAACTGGAACAGTCAGTTTCTCTTTTAGTGCATAATTAAGTCACTAAAAAAATTAGGGCATCGGTTACGATTAATTTATAATTGATGCTAAAAATTCATAGTTTAAACTGTGAAACTGATCTAATCAAACCCGAAGTGAATGCTTGTAACTATTCTTCACTACAACCAATTTGTAGCTCATAATTATTCTTTTCTTATATATAAATTTTACTATAGATAATATAGAGTTAATCTATTGCGCTCGTAACAAACATCATTAACAATTGATAACTAATAATTTTTGTTTGCTTTTTATTTCAAAAAATTATATTTGCTATGAAAAATTTCTAACTACAATTTGTAGTTATATCTACAAAATCCATTTTGTTGCAATATTTTCATAGAATACCTAGTTTTTGGTAGGGCTATAAATTGATATTAAACGGATCGAATATACTGTTTTTATATTCATATCCGATTAATTTTTCGAATATTTGAGTACGGATATGGACTCGACGGATATTTAAGCATGATATCCAAATTTGTATCCATCGGATATTAGTCGAATTTGAATATGTCTTTGTATAATACATTTATATTTGATTAAACTTATTTATATTCGAATGATTTGGTTTATATTCATATTTGATGATAATTATTTAGATTTTCATTTACAAGTATTCAAATATGTGAATCTATTGGTCTATAACAACTATACACATATATATTTTTAATTAATAGAATGAACTATGTAATTTCATTAAAAAGAAAGCAATAAAACAAATAGTATAATTTTTAATTAATAATTGACTTATAATTGATTATTAACACTACTTAATATTAATAATGATGTTTAATTATTTTAATTATAAAGCCAACCAACAATAATTATGTTAATTAACTTTATTTTTTTATTTTTTTTCTCTATATTACAATAACTTTTTAAATGTATTCTTTTTTCTTCCCAATTCTTCAATTATAATTTATATATATACATATATGGATTGTGAATTTTTTATTGAAAAATATAAATAATATATTATTTAATAAATATATATTTGGAGTACAAATTAAATGGATCACATCCGCATCCAGTTATAATCGAATACGAATAATATCCTTTTTTAAACATGTGAACAAATTTTGTATAAATGGATACAAATGCGAACGGTAAACCAATTTTTAGATATCCATTTACAGCTCTAGTTTTTGGCAGTAGACATAAGGAGATATTTCTTTGTTCAATTGGCCGTGATCGATCTGAGTGTCCCTCAGACGAGTGTGAATTGTTGTTATGTAAATTAAGTAGCTGGCTTACATCATGTATCACGGTTTTGCAGACGGCTAATTAGTAGGTTGTTTCTTTCCACATTATTGAGTTGTTAAAGGTTAACACGGAATATTTATTTATGATTATTATTATTTTTTTTTATGCCCGTTTCAACATATAAGTGCAGCATATGTATTGAGTTATTATTTTATCTTCTGCAGAATTCTTTCCAAGGTGCAAGAATTGTCTGTACGCTGAGAATCAGTTATTATGTAGACGAATATATATTGCGGAGGTCCGGACACGGGGAAGCTTTTTATGGAATGGCTAAGTCAAACAAATGTTTTGTATATTATTTTTGAGCTATAATAGAATTTAAACTATATTTGTCAACGAATTCCGGGTTGTACTGAAGTCAACGAAACCGTCACATATTTGAATGCTTCTGCTTCTGAATTTTTTATTTTTTTATATTTTTTTTGTTGGTCAAGGTAGCAATGTACTCTTAGGCATTATTTGGATGTGAATTGAGGCATTCTCCCAAAATTTTAGGGAAGAATGATTTTTGGAAAGTGAAGTTGGAAAATGTGATGGTTGTTTATTTGTATTTTGAACAGTAGGTAGAGAATGAATTGAGAAAAAATGGTTTGTTTGTTTATATTTTGGGGAGAGACAAGATGTCACATCAATAACTCTTTTGTTAGGTTTGTAAGGTGAAATAAATATTTTAAAATTATTTATATATGATATATATAGATTGTATAGGTGGTAATATGTGTATATATTTGTAATGATCAAAAAATGTGTGGTGCCTTGAGAAATGGTGTGGAGTTGGGGATAGTAAGGATTTTTTAGGAATAAATTTTGTATTTTGGGAGTGTAATTAGGGAATGTGTAGTGTTTGTTTGTTTAAGTTTTACGAATTGGAAAATAAATTGGGAGTTTATAAACAAACAATCTCTTATAGAATAACTATTTTTATTCAATATAATTAAATAGAGAACGGTTTTTTTTTTTTTTTTTATGTATTTTGTTCTACTTTAAATGAAATTTTAAAGGTTAAATATGGTTATGATCGATAAAAAAGTATGTGTTTTGTGGCTTTGATTTTAAAACATTACAAGTGATGGAACCATCAAGATATGAGACATTAATGATTTGAATGAATTTGCATAATATGATGCATGCTTAAAATGAGGACATCCCGTTTTAGGATATTTTATTTTAATAGGTTTTATTAGAATAAAATATACATTAAAATATCTTATAATATATATACTAAAATATAATAATTAAATCAATGAAAATTTTATTTAAATTTTAAAACATGCATGTAAACATAATTATGTATTACGAAAATAATTTTATTCAAATATTAAAATATTGCATGTAAATATAATTATATATTATGTATATATAATTAAAACATTGCGTGCGTGTATATATAACTATTTTTTTTTGTTGCGCGTATATACAACTATGTATTTGAATAGGTTATTGGAAAAAGAATAATGATATAAGGTTTAGTATGTTGTAGATGGAGAGCGATAGCAATAATGAATCTAGAGTGAGAGACAGAGAGAAGATACATAAATTATTGTAAAAAGATATATAAATTATTGAAGAATATAATTTAAAATAAAAATGAGTTAAAATTCCATATCCAATATTCAAATAGCTAGGATGCATGCATATAACAAATACAACAAAACCAGTCAGTTATTAATATAAAATATGATTTATTTTGAAATTTTAATCTTCCATTGCACTGAGTATTTTGAGAACCCAACATCTTATATCTGTGATAGCTGCCACAACATTTTCATCCTCCAACATCCGGATTACCAACCTAAATCCCAACCTTTAGGATTAATGGAACGAAAATTTATTGTTTTAGAAGGCGACATTGGATTGTCATAATTAAACGTAAATATGTTTATTTATTTTGAAGGGACAAAACATATGTTTGTAATTAAATGATAGATAACTTTATCATTTAAGGACTGACAAAATTATACTTGATAAAATTAATATATCGTATCTTATTTCTATCTTCAAAAATTTGAGGCTGCTCAGTCAGGCACCCGTACATATATATATTTATGGGGCCACTTTCCCTGCCCCAAGTAAAAAGAGTTGAGTGCAAAACTAAAACGACAAAAGAAATTACGATGGTCAGAGCACAACTGATTGATTTTCGTTCGAACGGCAGCTGTACTCTGTTTATTTTGCTCTTGTGGGAATGACTTCACTAACCATCATTTGTTGGGATAAATCCTTTCCCTGTTAACTACTCTTTAATTTTCTGAAAACATGGCGTCATGTGACGTACTATATATATACATATATATATATATACACTAGTATGTGTGTGATCCGATGCATCAAAAATGATTATATGATTGAATGATTTATTTTATAATAATATTCTCTTTACTTCATGTGCCTCAATCATGAATTACAATTATTTTTAATATTTAATGTAAGAAAATTTATTACTATTTAAATAAAATATTATGTTTGAAGATAATTTATACTTAAATAAGTCCTAGAATATCAAGAACCACTTACTCTGTGTTTATAAATTATACAAAAATTTATAAAATGATAAAATTTAAAAAGAATAAATTAAAAAATTAAAAAAATAAGAATAGCGGAATATTTTATTAAACATGTTATTTTAAATTAGATATATTTATATATATATATATACATGCATATTTTGACATGATAAATAAGCAAATAATTTTTTTATAATATAAAGCTTTTTTGGATGATTTCTTAATAAAGTGGAAGTTATAGTTATAATTTTCATGACATTTGAAAATTTTAAATGTTAAATATTTTTTTGTTAGAGTAAATATAGAATATCTTTGTACTTTATCTAGGAAAATAGCTTACATTAGGTTATTAATTATTTAATAACTAATTCAATAAGTAGTTCGTAACATATAATTTTTATACGCTGAAATATCTCTTAGTATTCCATATAACTTTGATAAGTAAAATTTATTTATTTTTATTTATATATATAGTTATTTTATTATTTTTGAAAGTATCAAGTAACATATATTGTGTACATGAATAAAATAATAAGTAAATTTTCAGTATTCAATTAAAAAAAAAACACCAATCTCTTATAAGTTTTTTTTATAATTAGAAAACAAAAATTACAGATAATTTTATTTTCAATCAAATTTTTTTGATCTCACAACATTAATCCATGTAAAAATATTTTTATGAATTATTATAAGCAAAAATATTAAAACAAATCTATAGATATAATTATAAAATAGTGTGATTAAATATATTCAAAAAATATAAAAATTAATATCAATTGCTATTTAAAGGTCATTTATCAAACTTTTAAAAATTTTGAACTATGTCTACTACATATATGTCCCATATAAAAGGATTTATTTTAAATAATTAAAAATGAGTTCTTCATTATTATATTACTAAAAAACTAAAGTAATTTAAATTAATAATATAAAAATAAAGTTCAGAGTTTATAGTTGTTGTAAGAAGTAATTGTTTTTATGTAAGACAAATTTTTCAATGAAATTATTTGTTATATTCTAGATATAATTTTATCAAAAAATATTATTGTAAAAATATTTGTTTATCTCTTTCATTAGCAACAAATAAGTCATAAATTTTTAAAGTAAGCCACAAAGTTAAGAGATAATTATGATTGTTAAGTATTTTAGTTTTACTTTTGAAGTTGTCTAGAAAATAATTATGTAATTAATAAATAAAAATAATTTATTTGATCAAATTATTGAATATTTTTATTTATTTATTATTTTTTTATTAGAAATAATCAACTGCAAATAATGTGGTACAAAATTTTTTATTAAATATGAAAAATTTATTATTGTTTTGAAATAACTTAGTTAGCAACTACTTTTTTAAAGATTTTTTGGAAAAAAATGTATAATTAAATTAAAAACAAATCTCACTCTGTAAGTAAAAAATAAGTTAATATTTATTAGATAATTTCATTACTTCATATGTTCCTTTAATTTTTCATAGTTAATATTATCAAAGTAAATATAAATTCTGAATATGAAATATATCAATTGTACAAAAGTATTTACTTAGCAATGAAATTTTTATTTTTAGTTGTATATACATAAATTTTTATAAATAATTTATTTATTGAAGAGAAATAAAATAATTTTCTTATAAAAAATATTATAAAGAAGTAAAGATTAAACCAATCAAAATAAATTTATCAAAGCACATGATATTATATAGAAAAAAATGAAAAAAAATTCTTTATTATTTGCACATAATTAAAACTGGGTAAATGAAGTGTTAATATATTTAATGAATATTTTTTTAGTAAAATATATAGTATTTCTTCATTCATTGGTTAAGAAAATTAGAATAATTTCAACAACTTAATAAAATTATAATATTTTTAAATATTTCATAACATTATATTATTTGAGATACATTATTCAAATATGAAGTATATAAAAAAAAATTTCTAGATAAACTAAGAGGGCTGCAACTAAAATAATAGAAAAATAAAAAATAATATCAAAGATAAATTCCTATATGAATTATACATAATATTTGAAAATAGTATTGAAAAAAATATATATAATATAATTAATTGAAATAAAAGTACCGCATGCTAATACTTTTAAATAATAGAAAAATTATAATCCTAAGTTGGCTATAAGGACTTTAATTTTAAATAAATATTGAGAAAATAATAAAGTAATATTTTAATAAATAAACAATCAATGAAAATTTTTCAGCTGAATTAAAAAATTTAAAAATTTAAAAATTTGACAATTAGCCAAAATTACACTATTTGAATTAAAATTGCATAATTACATATCCCTAACTGTTGAGCTATATATAATAGTATATATATATATATGTGTGTGTGTGTGTGTATCAAGTGTACTGTAGGGCCATTCTCTATATCTTTCCCGTACGCAGGAATATAATAATATCAACCTTAAGTCCGTTCAAGAACAATAAATTAATGAATTAATTGAGCATATAGATATATGTATTTATATATATATACTTATATATTGTATTTTAACTAATTAATTGGAACCATCCATATTAGACTGCAACATCGACATATTCTTGTCCAAGAAGGTCTAGGTGCAGTAAACTAATCGAGCGCCAGCCGAAATTAAATTATCATTCACTTGGATTAACTGTACTTCAATAATTCCTAATTAATATTCAATTCCTAATAAAAACACTGAAACAGATAGTATATTTATATATATATATATATATACACACATAGCCCCGCATATGTGCAAGCGAAATGTAAATGTAAAAGAAATTGTTCGATCAAGAGTAAAATTAGGATTTTTTTTAATCTTGATACTAATTTTACGTATATTACGCTTGCATTCATTTAAAACTTAAGCAAAAATTTATTTTATATCTATCCTTAGATTATATAATATTATAATAATGGCACAATTTAGAGATAATTATTTAATGATAATTGATACTTTTATGAATTGGCAAAACTTTTTTATTTATATGAATATTGGCTTAATACCTATATATCAATAATTTTGATATATTTTTAATTTTTAATTAATCAGCAGTAGTAGCACATGGTTTCCACGTACATAAAATAGTATTTGAGTAATATATGTTATTCATATAATTGAAAGTATCATGTTTCTCATACTCAACATAAACTGAATATTATTATTAGAGATTATCATATGCTCATTAATATCAATAATAAATACAATCATAAGAGAAATTTATTATTGTGTACCTTAAAGACTATATCAATGTAAGAGATTAATAAAAACTAAATATATCATAAAAAAAAAAATTAGTACACGGATGGCTATAGGAGAAATTGTTTTTGAGTACATAAGCGATTGTAAGAGAAACTATAAGAATCTTTTACACGTATATTGATAATTGTAGGATAAATAATAAGATTTTTTGGTACATAAGTGGTTAAAGAAAAATAATAGAAGTTATTTATAAGTAGAAAGTAAATTTGATAATTTAAAAATTGGTATCAAAACTATTTCTAAAATATGAATTTTCAATTCAATCCTCAATATTATACTTCCAAGTCTATTTTAGAGAAAATTAAAAGATAAATTTTGTAAATGTTCATTAGCAACTTCCATTTGTGAAACAAAATTGTCTTTCCTTTTATAATAGTACAGATTAATATGACAAATATTTGTTAAAATAAAATATTACTCATTAAGTATTTGACAAAATATATAATAGATATGCTAAGCCTTTTATATCATAAATACGAGTGTTCTTTGCTAAGTCAAAACGTTTACCAAAAATAAAAGTATCTTTATAGTTACTTATACATACACATATTATATTAAATACAATAAGAATTTTAGCAGACCAATTATGTGACAAGTGTATCTTAAATATGCTGATTAACTGGAACCAAATTGCCACCAATTATTGAACTGAGAGGCATCATCCTCCATTATTTCTGCGAGAGAGAAGTCAAAAGAAAAGATAATAGTAAATAAATAATATAAAAAAAGAGTTAGGTGGCTAGAGCATATTGGGGGTGGCATCATTACTATTATTATTCTTCTTCTGTAAGATGCATTATTTCACTATATATTACTTCCTCAAACAAACCCCAGCCATAATTAACTCTCTTTCTTCAGAAAAAAACAAATAAAACTGGGATCTCTTGCACACTCTCCATCCTCAGTTCACCACCATTTCCTGGGGCAGAATCTATCGTCCCAACTCACTGTTTTGTAGGGTAGAAAGCATCATCTGTTTTCTCATGATTTCCTTTTCCTCTTCTGTGAGTATTTGTTTCTTTCCTTCATACTTCTGTAATTGCAAAAGAGCCTGGTTTTATCGATGCATCGGTCTTGATCCTTGATTTTATTAACTGCAAATTGTCCTTTGTATTTTCCAAAATTTGTCACCTTTTTATCTTTCGCTTTGTTGCCCGCAAAAGCATTGATCAGGATATATATATATATATACCTATAAATGGATATGAAATTGAAGAAAGTTTACTCCGAGAAGACATTTAGCCAGAAGCAGAAGAAACAGAGTGATGAGAGTACTAAGAAGAACATGGAAATGAAGATGAAGAACAACAAGAGTAGTGCAAAGGACACTAACAGATTCTTGATTACAATAAATGTTTTTGGAAGCGCTGGACCAATAAGATTTGTTGTGAATGGAGATGATAATGCTTCAGTTGTGATTGAAACCGCTCTCAAGCTTTATGCCCGGGAGGGCCGACTTCCCATTCTTGGCTTGGATATCAATAGTTTCATTCTCTACCCTGCCAATGCTGGATTTGATGGTACCATCTTAAATCCTTAATTAATTTCTCAGAATTTATTTCATCAACAATCTCAATTCATAGTATGCATATGTATTAAGTTCTCACATCGGTTAATTATATGAATAGTAGTCTTTAAATGTGAAATTGGAGAATCTCTACCTTTTGAGCTAGTTTTAAGAGTGAATTAGGTCAAAAGTCCATTCTTTTATATAGCCTTTTAGGAAAGTCTATTCTTTGATACTATGCATGGGTTCTTCCAGAGACTGAGCCAAGATCAATTCTTGGAATTTTGGTAGTTTTTTTGTACATATGGTTATCTTTTTCAAGTTCTGATTGCAGCCCTTAAACCATCAGAGCCGATTGGATCGTATGGAGTGAGGATCTTTGTTCTGTGCAAGAACCAGAGCAAGCCACACATGACAGAATCAAGATCACAGATAATAGATAGAAAGAGTAGCGGATGGCGGGCATGGCTGCAAAAATCTCTAAGTTTCAAAATTCCGTCTCATTAAACATCTTTATCATTCAAAAAGTGCCTCACACGAAGTTGATGGACAAATGTTGTTGTTATGAAAATTTGAATAATTTTCTGTAGTGCCTTGGAATCGAGAGTTCAAGTCATATGGTATATAGTTTCAGAAATGGAACATATTCAATGACATGAACAGTAGTACTGTTGGATTGAAAGTGGAAAAAAAAGAATAGAGGTTTCTGGCTTCTGGTGTTTGGCTTTCCTTTAAGAATAAGCATATTAACCAATAATTTCTTAAAGCAGAGGTTCATGTCCAAAGATGTGTCCTGTTGTGTGCAATATTTATTCCAAAACATGATTAAGTCCAAGAATGTCTTGTCTTTATTAGAAATTTGTGGATGGCAGGTTTCATTCGCCTATTAGAATAGCTTATATTATTGAATAGAATATTTCAAGTTTGACAGCATCTAACTGCTGTTTTTGTTGGTTCTTCAGCAACCTAATAGTAGGCATAAACAAATGAATAGGTTCTAAAATATGCTTATAAAGATCTCTTCCATATTTATTCTTGTCTTTATTGGACTATCTCCAGGAGCAGTTACCATTCAGCAATTCAGCAATAACATCACACACGCAACCAGAACACAGAGACTCTATCTGTAAATAACTTCTGCAGAATTGGTTTAAATATTTCATCAATTGTATATGTCATGAGGCTCACACAAACAAACAAGCAAGCAAGTGGACTAATATAAATGACCGTTTGATTTGTTGGATTTATTGTCAGTATCATCTATTACACTATAAAAAAACACGTCTTCACTATCAAAAAATTTATGATAAAGAGGGTTCCGTTGTTGTCCGAAGACAATTGTAATGAATTTTTGATAGATTATTGAAGAACTTAAAAAATTTAACAAAAATATATATTAATTATCATACTTGTAATAGATATGAAAAGCATATATCAATATGATTAAAGGTCTGGGAAAAAAAAAACAGAACCAGAAATCCAAAAAAAAAATGGTTTCAATTTGGTCCTTCTATTTTATTTTTTTTAAGTGTTATTATTCAAGTGTCTACATCAATAGTATAAGTGTGGGATATTTTTTATTATGTACTAGTAGTTTTAGTAAATTTTATATATTTTATTAATTTTTTAAGTTTAAGATAAATAAATATAATTTTTAAAATAATATAAATGTTACTGAATTTTTAAGTTTTTGGAATAAATAAAAAGAGAAGTTTTTGATAAGGTGAAATAATTGAGGAAAGAAGAAGTAAAATTGGAGAAGGAGAAGAGAAAATAAAATTATATTATCATTATTTTTAAAATAAAATTGACTTTATCATCTTATTACAAAATATATCAAAATTCATTTTATGAAATATGCTAGTACCAAATATTTATTCAATTCAAATTTGTTATAACACACTTTTTTATCAAACAAAATTTTGTCACTTTTTAGTACCAAAAAAAAAAGAAAAAAAACTTAATCCAATTTAAATTTTTTATGAGTCTTATCATAATTTTCAAGTAGAATAGTATAGTTTTTCCCCTCATATTAGCAACATGTGATACCACTTTTAGGATGAAAAAGGGGTGCGAGAGTGGGGCGGGGGGCTTAAACTAATTTTAGTTTAGTTTTAATGGAATCAAACTATCCAAATTCAGTTAAAAACCCAAGTAAATTGACTGCAATTCGGATCGTTTTTTATTCTCCACTTTGGAAAATTGAAATGAAAATTGAAATTTTTGATTAACCGAATCAAAAGTTTGGTTCAATCAATTTTAATCGAATGCATACCCCTAGCTATGAAGAGTTCATCACAAATTTCATAACTCTAAATATAATTTTTTGATTTGTGATGGAAACTACTTCTTAAAATTATATCTGTGATATACTTTATTTTCATCATAAAAACTAGTCAGTAACAAAGCATATACTAACGAATTTAGAAATAAATCCATCACTGAATGATTAGATTTATTAAAATTTATGATAGACTTATTTTATAAGTTTGTTATTATATTCTTTGTCATTAATTAATTTTATGGCGAAAATAAAAGCACGTAATAGAATTAATTTTATGATAAAATTTCCATCACGAATCGAAAAATTATATTTAGGTTATAAAATTTGTGACGGATTCTTCATATCAATATGCACTCTTCATGTCCATCACATGTATCATAACTAATATATATTTTTATTCATTTTATTAATTCATTAGTAATCCATCAAAAATTGATCACAATTGTCTTCGGATTTGTGATGAAACCATTTTTGTCACAAAATTTCTATTAGTGAGCGAGTGTTTTTTGTAGTGTTAACTTTTGGACTAATTGCCCAACTTATGGCGCTTATAGGATACAACCACCTCAAGTTAATCATAGCTTTATACAGTGCTTTATGCCTCCAAATGTATTAAAAAAATTAAAATTGCACTTTCATATATAGTTTTTTGTCTAATGTTAAGCGCTTGATCCTAACAATTGCTATCAGAGCGAGGTTATGGTTCGAGTCCCAAGGCTAGTGCTAGGGGTGATTGTCGGATTTATTATTAGTATTATCCTTTAACTCGAGGACTAACTGTCGGAACCATGGCACTTCTAGGGTGGAGCCACCTCAAACTAACCATAGTCTTATATAGTGTTTTATGCTGCCAAATATATAAGAAAATAAAGTTACTCATTTACTAACAGCCATAGTTTTTGATCTAGTAATAAACGCTTCATCCAAACTTGTTTATAAGGTTTAGCCACCTCAAGTTAACCGTAGCCTTATACAGTGTTTTGTGCTCCCAAATATACAAGAAAATAAAGTTGCGCATTTGTTAACAATTATAACTTTTTATCTAACAGTAACTGCTTGATCCTAACTAGATTTACTCTGTGTCAATACAAGACTCTACCTATTTTAGACTGGCAAGATTGAAGATCATGATAACAACTACTTGTACTAACTACAGGAAGACTAGAAGTTTTCTGGCTAAAAGAGTTACAATAAGTAATTTAAGTGTATTCCAAACAAAACTCGAGCTTAATTATGGCAGTATCTACATTAAGAATTTGTCATTGTTTATCGGCCTGTATTGATACTTGAGGAAGTAATCAAAGGCTCCCCGGAGATAATTGATGGGTTGCTAGGAGCATAATACATGGCTACTGGCATTTTGTTGGAAGGCTGGGCAGGTCTGCTTCAAAATTGAGAACGTGGTTCGCTTGCCGTATTGACGGCCTCAGGCTGCAGTCAAGGTGAGCACACCACAGCCCAACTATCATCAAACATTCCACTTGTTTCTGGTCAAAATCCATTTCAAGTCTCTCATCCACAGCTGAAAGAAGCTGCCTATTTCCATAGAGATCCCAAACCCACTCCCCCAAACCTTTGTAAGATTCCTTATCCAATGGATCAAATGATTTTCTTCCAGTAGCAATCTCCAGGGCCACAACCCCAAAACTGAATACATCTGACTCTTTGCTGGCCCTGCCGATGCTCACATACTCAGGCGCCAAATAGCCCAAAGTTCCAGCCAGTCCGGTCGTCTGGGGACTGAGCTCATGGTCCATCAATCGAGCGAGGCCAAAGTCACCAAGCTTGACATTGAAACTCTGCTCAAACATTACATTGCTCGACTTGACATCTCTGTGGATCACGCACTGTTCCCACTCCTCATGAAGATAGAGCAAAGCAGATGCCAAACCAACCGCTATTTTGTATCTGACAGTCCAAGAACGCAGATTCTTTCTGCCAAACAGGTGATAATCCAGTCTCCCATTTAGCATCAACTCATAAACAAGCAAGAATTCACCCTGATCATGACACTAACCTATTAGTTGCACCAAATTCCTGTGCCTCAACATCCTTATGATCTTCACCTCTATTATGTATTGCTTTTTGCTCTTCTTGGATCCCCTGGAAAAAATTTTCACAGCAATTGGGAAACCCAGGTACACGAGGTGTCCCTTATAAACTCCTCCAAGTTTTCTCTGATCTGAAAAGTTATTAGTGGGGGCAGCAAGCTCTTTGTAAGAAAATCTTCTTGGCCCTGTTCCTCTTTCGAGATCATCATTTATGGAAGTAGTCAAGTTAGCCGCCTCTGGGTTGTTATTGTCTACCACACCACCTCTCTGTTTTCTCAACACTACAAATGCTACTCCTGCACCGGCTATCAATTTACACCCTGACAAAGTCAAACCCACAATTAATCCAATCTTCTTGCCATTATTTCCATTGCTCTCTTTTATTTCTAGACTCGAGCTGAATTCCCACGATTCTAGTGTGTGCCGTTGGACGTTAATACCCGTAGCAGCAGATATACCAACCGTGACCCACTGAGGAAGAATCTCTTTAAGGTCTATTTGGTAGGAAAGGCTGGAATTAGGGCCATCCCCATAGCTCCAGAAGACATACAGGTTTCTTGCAGTTGCATTATATGTAATCCAAGCATCTGCGGGATCTCCACTGTGCAAAGTAACATTCCATGGGTAGTTACCGAAGAAGCAATAGAGTTCTGATTGATTCCCACGTGCTCATACGGGGGATCCCACTCGGGATTAGCAAAGGAGTCAAACTCTACGGAGACAATCTGGGTTTGAGGCGAATCAGTGGTGCTGGTGTTGAACAGGCCTAAAAATCCACCGGCCGAATTGGGTGGGATTTGGAAGCCGACAGGTGCAAGAAAGAATACGAGTCCATTGCCACAGGCAGAACGGTTTTGTGTGTCGATGGTAGAAGAAAAATGAGCGGCGAAATCTGCAAGCTTTCCCGAATTTGAGTCCCAAAGAGGTACCTTTCCATTGTAGATGACTTGACCCACGCGACAGACATAATTAACTATGTTGAACTCGATTTCTCCAATGGAATTCACTGCATCGCCTTCCAGGAGAATGATATTAGCATCAGGACTAAACCTGGAAAGCTGGAAATTCGGTGAATGAGAAAAAGGGATGAGAATGACAAGAAAGATGGCAGTAAAAGCATTTCCAGATGTATAGCAAAAGTCCCCCATGAGAACACGAATTTGATTATAAGGTGGTGCTAATTTGCTTACAGATTTTTTGCTGGTCTTTACTTGTATATTAGCTGCTTTATAGTTATTTTAATCCCTGGAATTCATGTTTCAAGTTCAACTAAACAGATTTGTTTAATGGCCCGAGAAGCTTCAATGAAACAGATTCAGTATGCCTGATAAACAATAAAAAAAGACCCGGACATTGAAAATTCTTGGCCGGCTTAACGTTCATATTATACAGGATATTGACAGAGACCGGGATGATGTTATATCGAGAACCACTGTCCATCCATCGCTGACTTTGTTTGCGTCGAAGTATTCCTTTCCTCATAAGGAAAAACAAACCTGTTTTCAAATTCAAAGTCCACACCACACCTCATCATTACCCGACATATTTTATATTTAATTGAAGATAAATAAATTAGATATAATTTTTTAAAATAAATTATCGAACTAATTTATCAGCTCAATTTGACAAACTGTACAACACAGCCTTCACGTAACACATTGAAAAAATATTTTTCCAAAATAATAATTAAATTTACTCCAAACAGAGCCCAAGAATTAACCCCTACCAGCCACCGTGTCTAGGACCATGTTGATGCACTTGTTCAAATTATCAGAGACTGATCCACAAATGAGAGCGTCGGTGACGAGACAAAAGACATTGTTGGAATGCGTAATAAGTAATGCAATTAATTAAACAAATGCACGTATCGCAATAAATAATACAATAGTAAGAAGAATATCGATTTTACGAGAGACTAAATTATTAGCTACTAATTATAAATTTATCACACACTTATTTTATTCAAACAAAAATCACTTATGTAGAAATTAAAACTAGACTAACAAAAACAACAAAAAGAATACTAATTGAGATTTCTACCATGATATAAAAGCCTAGAATTTTGATTTCAGTAATTGAATGAGTTGATTACATAATTTTCTCCCTGTGAAATTAATAATAGATTATTCGTCTTGAGTTTTATTCAATTACGTGGTTATTCCAAATTACCCATAATCAAATCCCTGATTTACTCAATTCATTATATTCCTATGTGAATTAATTAAATTATGAATAAGGTTGTACCACTCAAATAACTCCATATATCAAGCAAGTATATTCCTATCATACTCACAAATTAATTAATTCATTAATTTGAATAATTAATCCTAAGGCCTTCCATAGTCAATCAATACCTATATTTTATTTTCTAAGACTCTTCTAGGGTTTTTGTGAAGTTGCATTTTTGACTTTTTATTCATATAATTTCCCCTTGTGATTAATAATAAAAATGCTGGATTGTTGGGTTTTAACTTTCATTTTATATTTGTGAAGCAAATTGAAGATTCAAGCTTATGTAGTTGAAAATCAAGCATTTGACATGTTTGGAGCAAAGAATGCATTCCCAAGGAGATGAGGAATGGAAGAAGGAAGTAATTTGAGTATTGGCGTGTCTTGCTTCCTAAGACTATTATGTGAAATTTGATTTGGAAGCATTCAATCCAATTTGGCAGTTGTATAGATTTGGAATATTTTAATTTTTGCTTCTTTAATTAAGATAATTTGAGTTTTCTTATTCTAATAGGACTTTTATTAGTTTTCCAGTTGCATTAGGAGTGGTAGGTTATTTATAGGGAACTAGGTATGTTTCATAAAGGCTTTTCATACTTTCATACTAGCATATTTTACTTTTTCTACATTTTCCTCTCATACATGAGCTGCTAAGCTCTTCTTCTAGCCAAAGGAATTATCGAAGTTTTGGTTTTTCCATATTTGTGAGATCTAAACATTTTTATTCATATTTTTTATTTTTTGAATATTTATTTATCTTCTATTTTCATTACGATTATTCAAGTTTATTGAATTTAGGGCCCAAATTTGATAGCTTAGCATAATTGTTCTGTCAATTAGAATATTAAATCTATAATTGTTTAATTGTTTTAATACTTGTGGCAAATAACATAGTTATGTGTGGTGACCACATGCATGATTTATGTTATGTAGATAGATAATTTAGTCTAAATGAACCTCGCTTATATGAGTTTGTTGGCTAGGGTTGGGTCTCTCTAGTTTTTCTAATGCTGTTGATAAATTAAATCCTATGAAGGTTTTTTTAGGGTTGTTTATTGGCAAAGGAAATAACTAACGAGCTTCTCTTAGTTATCAAAATAGTAAGGGGAGATTGGTTATTATGGTGTTCTAGTAACTATAACCAATCTATTCAAGAAACGAGGAATTAATCTTTGCATCAGTGATCAGATTTGTAAACCAAATTGAGATTTTACCTTATGCTAGATTCCATTCTTATTGATTTCTTATTTTATTTGTGATTTATTTTACTTTTAAGATTCTAGGTTGTCATTTTCATAAAAATCCCTCCTTCTATTTTATTTTATTTTATTTAGTAAATTTGAAAGAAAAAAAATTTACCAGTTCCTGTGGAATATGACCCTACTCGCCACTGATTACAAATTATACTTCTAAAGTAGGAATTTGATTTTGTTGGATTTGACATCCATCAGGTTGAAGGATGTATTTGATTGTTAATCAAACAATCAAATAGAAAAAATACATGATAGAAAAAATAGCTTTAAATGCTACTAATTTCATGAAAGAAAATCATGCATTAATTTATTCAACAGAATCAATCATAATCCTAAAGTAACAAACTAGCTCATGATTGAATTGTCAAATAAAACATGAATAAAATAAAATATCATCTCAAATCTAAAATTAAAAAGAAAATCAAAGGGAGAAAAAGAAAGTCTATTCCTAGACGGATTTGATCCCCATTTTCTCCTCATCTGAATCCCAAATTCTCTCGATACTTTTAATCTCCAAATTAGAAAATCCAAAAATCTCCTCTAACTAAATGTCTGAAAGACCCATTTATAATTGATTAAAAGAGTCTTCTAATTAAAATAGGACTTGAATAAATAAAAAAACTCTTATGCTCATTCTTGTTTAGATCACAAGGTATCATCATGTTAGAATTCCCACCAAGTTATGCCAATTTGTCCCCTTTTTGTAAATTCTCTCCATTTGTATTCCTATAATTCCAAATTTTCATCAATTAATAAGGAAATTACAATTTTTAAACAAAAAATTATTTGTTAAGTCCTAAATATGATATTAAATTCATATTAATGGGGACTTAACAAATATAAAAGCTAAAAATTCAAATATAAAATTTATAATTTATAAATTTGAAACGCATATCTTCATCAAAGGTGAATTCAACTAACTTTTATATCATAAAATTCTAATCATTAAAATAATGTCACAATTTTTAGCAATATCTATAAGAATCACAATCAAACATATAGTTGATTACCATAAATTTTATTCTTTTGATAAAACCTAAAAGCACACATAATTTTGACTTACTTTCAATTGAAGATAGCGTATATTATATAATGCATATAAACAAACATTAAAAAATATATTATAATAGTAAAGAATGAAAACAATAATATATATTATTTTAAGTAAAGAGAAAAAATTAATTAAAAAGAATCAACAAACCACGTGTTAAAAACAAACATAAATCCAAAGAGCACTTTTTTATAAAAATTTTCACCTAGATATAATGTGTTGCAAGTCCAATGAAAGTTTTCTTTGGCTTAACCACTATAAGTGTGTTTTCAAACAAATAAAATAAAAGTACCTTACTGCGCCTAATTTAATTGTCTTCTCTTAATTACTTCATTGTAATAATAGCCTAATTTTTTTTTGGGCTTTACAAAATTAAAATTAATAAAATAAATTTAGTAAAAATTATTAATAAAATTTAAAAAATAAAAAATAAAAATTATTTCTAAAATTAAAAATATACATAAGTTTGGGGCAAATTGCTTTATACCCCACCCCTATGAAAATAAAAAAGAGCAAAAAGACCCCTTATGAAAAAAGTTAGGCAACAAACCTCCTTGTGATTTTAAAAATTATGCACATCACCTCCCTCTCATGATTTGTTGCAGTTTAACCCTAATTTCAATATATAAAAACTAAATACCCCTAGTTATTTCATACATTTTTAATTTTATTTACTTATTTTTTTTAAATATATTTTTATATATCTTCTTTCATCTCCTTTATACCATTTTTTTATTTTTAAATTTAAAAACTATTTTTAAATTTTTTATTTTCATTTTTCTAATTTATTCTTTATATATATAAATATTATATATACAGATATATAATAAATATATTTATGTATAATATGTAATAACAAATAAACATAAATATAAAAATATATTATATTATATTATATTATATTTTATAAAATAACTACACCCCACACCATCTACCTTCCAGGAGTCGTGGGCGAGCAGCCTCCCATGAGGCCTGTGCAAGCGGTGAATGGCTGCCCTTGCAAGCAGCAATCACGGTCATCGCTCACAAAGGTGGCCTATCATAGGGGCTGCCATGGCTATATTCACTAGGAGCCATAGCCGCCGCTTGTGGGTTGGGGAAAGGTTGGGTGAGGTGAGACAGTGCTGGTTTCTATATATATAATATATAAATATATTTAATTATAAATAAATATAGTTATATATAAATACTTATATTTAAAAATATATATAATAAATATATATGTATGTATATATAAATATATTTACATAATTTATATTTTTTTATTGGTAGAAGTAATTTGAATCATTGTTTTTTTTCAATGAATCCAATGATTGGTATTTAAGGGCAAAATTAATATTTAAACTGCAAAAATCCTAAAACCAACTGTATTTGTCACACATAAATTGTACCGCAAGATGGGGGTGGGGGGGGGGG
>JACGDI010005776.1:127662-139101 GCA_014898725.1 Jacaranda copaia
AAGTAGAAATATATGAATCGAGTGAAATTAAAGAAGAAAAAGATTCCCGCATCAAGAATCAGATAATGCACGAATCATTTAGTCAAATT
Organism: Jacaranda copaia; assembly: GCA_014898725.1. NCBI lineage: Eukaryota > Viridiplantae > Streptophyta > Magnoliopsida > Lamiales > Bignoniaceae > Jacaranda > Jacaranda copaia. The sequence continues at coordinate 127,752 of JACGDI010005776.1, forward strand.
ACATCTGCGAGTTGGACAAATTCTTCATTGACAGAAAAAAAAAAATGAAGGATCTGACTGATAGAACAAGTACAATTCGAAATCAAATCAAAAAAATCACAAAAGAGAAAAAAACAGTAACTCCAAGAATAAATAATCTTAGTCTTACCAAAACAAGTTATAATGCTAAAAGATTCAAAAAATGGCAAAGATTAAAAAGAAAAAATGCTCGATTAATCCGTAAATTACCCCTTTTTTTGAAATTTTTCATTGAAAAAATATACACAGATATATTTTTATCTAGCATTAATATTCCCAGAATGAATACAAAACGTTTTCTTGAATCAACAAAAAAAAAATCCATTTACAATAATGAAAGAAAACAAGAAAGAATTACTAAAAAAAAGAAAAATCCAATTCGGTTTATTTCAACTATAAAAAAGTCACTTGATAATATTAGTAAAATAAATTCACCTATTTTTTATGACTTATCCTACGTGTCACAAGCATATGTATTTTACAAATTATCACAAATCCAAGTTAGTAACTCGTATAAATTAAGATCTGTTTTTCAATATCAAGGAATCCCTTTTTTCTTAAGCCTGAACTAAAGGATTCTTTTGAAACACAAGGAATGGTTCATTCGAAATTAGGGGATAAGAAAGTTCCGAGTTATGAAATGAATCAATGGAAAAACTGGTTAAGAGGACATTATCAATACAATTTATCTTAAGTCATATAGTCTAGATTAATACCAGAAAAATGGCAAAATAGAGTTCATCAGCGTCGTATAGCTAAAAAAGAAAATTCAATCAAATGGCATTCATATGAAAAAGACCAATTAATTTATTCCAAAAAACAATTTGAAGTATATTCATTACCTAATCAAAAAGAGAATTTTCAAAAATCCTATAGATATGATCTTTTATCATATAAATTTCTTAATTATGAAAATAAAAGGGAATGCTTTTTTTATAGATCTCCATTTCAAGGAAATAAGAACCAAGAGATTTCTTATAACACACCTAAAGAAACCCTTTTTGATATGCTGAGGAACATCCCTATTAATAATTATTTAGGACAGGTCGATATTCTATCTATGGAAAAAACGGCCGATAGAAAATATTTTGATTGGAAAATTATCAATTTTTATCTTAGACAAAAAGTCGATATTGACGCCTGGATCACGTTCGATACCAATAGGAATCAAAATACTCAAATTCGTACTAATAATTTTCAAAAAATTCATAAAAAAGATAAAAAGCCACATTAGCAATTTATTGGACCAAATCATACCTAACATGTTGCCTTCTGCGTGGTTGTATCTCACATTCTTAAAATGTGACTACAATTGAAATTTTAGAATTATGTCCAAAATTTATTTTTTTGCAAAAACTTTTTTAAACTTAAAATTATAACTAGTATTTGCCCAAATGAAAGAATATTGGAACTTTTTATTCCAAGTTAACTACTATTACTCAAGTTTTGTGTGTGTGTGTGTGTGTGTGTTTTTAATAAAATGAGCTAATTAATACATTATATGACTTACTCTATTATTAATGCACTATTATTAAGGTCTTTTTAAATAGTATCGATTTTAATGGTCGATTTAGACTCAATTATAAAAATCACATAATCAGAAAATTCTAAGATTACGCTTTATATATTGGTTATACTCCCTCCAGGCCACTCTGTATCCTAATTATCGCTCCTTCTATTGAAAGCCATCAATAAGTAACGCGAGAATAAGTGAAAAACTTAGCCAAGGATGTGTAGACATTAATTATATTCAATTAAATAACGACACGTATAAAATAATATGTTAGTTATTGATTTAAAATTTTTATTTATATTGAAATTTATTAAATTTAATTTTAAAAAATAAATAGTTAATTTTAATTACAAGTCTAATATTTATTTTATTCAAATAAAATATTGATCAGTGTAAAAAATGAAGTATCTATATTTATAGACCAATTAAATCAAAGATATTTGATATTATCTTATCAAAAATATAACTATCAATGAAGTTCAAGTTAATCTGTAAGTCTCCTATCAAGCATCTATATAAAGGAGATGACCAAAGCTCATTCAACACACACAACACAAATTCTAGTAAATGAAAAAAACTTTGAAGAAGTCCAGCAATTCTCTCAAGCAAATTCAAAACGATCCACGACATACAAGGTGTTTTTCGCAGAACTTATATATTTTTTGTAACGCCCCGACCAAGAGGTGCTTGCTTTCGACCGAGGTGCTACCTACCTTATATAACCATTCTTGCCATAACAGAAAATACACTTTTTAAAATCTTTAAAATAATTAATTTCTACAACAATATTTATCAAGTGTCAAATTCTAAATCGAATTATACTGAATGGCACTCAGCACTTCTATCACTCTTATTACCTCATGTTTTGCCTGGGTTAGCCTATCTTCATTGCGTGATTCTATCTAATGTAAAGAACGAAAGAAACAACAATACAACATAAGTTCAAATGACTTAGTAAGATAATTTAGCTATGACATCAAGGTGACAGTTTCACAAATAGCAGAGTTAAGTAGAAATATAAATACTTTTAGAAATTGTGAAAGAATGTTTTATTCAAATTTTAAGGATGATTCATCCCATTACTGTCCCATACCAGTGATGAGACTTCACAAAATTCATTATCTCTCGCTAGGGTTTCAAAATATAAACATTGACTTGAGAGTTTGAATAGAGGATACAGGCAAGGAACAAAAGACAAGATTAGATAACATTAAAGGTAAAATCCATAATACCTTTACAAAACATGATGTTAGTAGTTCTCCTACTTTGTCTCTCCACTTTCAAAAACGACACAGAAATCCTTATCCCTCCAGCCCGAGTGATCAGCTCAAATATTCACAAACAGATGGCATGACCAGCTACATGTCTTATCTCACTCATAAACAGTTACCTCCAACCAACTAGGAGAGAGGATAACCAGAATAGGGTATCGACCAAAGACCAACTACCGTTGATCCGTACCACCCGATCGTCTTTTGGTACCAATCCAAGGTCCATCCCCAAGGGTATCAATAATCAATTCAGCATTAGTGACCAATAATCAATGCTCAACAGCATTTCACGGCACAAAACAAGTTGCCATGTTACTATAAAACTGACTCAGCACTAGGCTAGTTTTCAAGAAGACATGGAGATAAAACATATATATTTGAAATCATTTTTAGCCTCATCAGCACAATCACCAATTTAAAATAAAGTGATGTCAATCAAAGACATTAGAAGCGCTCAATATAGAAGGGCGATGTAGAATACTATTTTTAACACAGATCAAAAGAAAGTAAATGAATAGGATATCATAACAAGTATCTGTATTCTTTCCCAAGCAAAGAACCTCGTATTATTAAGTATAAACTCACCTAATAAATGCAGAGGAATTCTTATTTGTGGTTGCTCAAGTCATGGCTTCCTACTCAACCCAAAAATTGTCATAAGATAACTTGAGTTATCATTCTATCAATCTTCTTGTCTCAATCATAAATATAACAAACATTTTTTTCAACTCAAAGGTATTTTGACATAGTCCTTATAATTCTTAGATGTTTAAACAGTTCATAATCTTTCTTCCCAATTGATTTAAAATTCAAATTAAATAATCTAAACCCAACACCAATTATGATATATGAATCATAATTCCTAACGCACTTAATTAGTCTCCTCAAGTTCCTCAATTACTCTAACTGTTCAGTCATAATTCTCAATTTTCATGTCACATAGAAATGCAAGATAGTTACCTATCATATTTCTTAACTCGACATGTCGGTAAACTGGTTGCTAAAATCTTATTGAAGCTCTCAACAACAATCTGATAATTTATTTTCATTCCAACATTTACATAACTCAAAACTCATATTTGGATATAATCCTATTTAGTTTATAACATATCATGTTACTAGACCCACGAATGCAAATATAAATCCATCCTTCTTAATTCATCGAGTTTGAATCTTACAATTAATTCCTAACGCAACACTTACAAAATTAAATCATTGATTTGAGCTAACTATAATCCAATAATTTTGATTTAATTAGATTACTCCTTAACTTGGACTAAACTATAGTTTAAAGGTCCCGGTTCATGTCATAACTAGTTTTCGATCTAAAAATTCAATTATATTTATCAAATTAATCGAATTAAAATTTAATTATTGAAAATTACCTAAACTGAGCATATTAGTCATGTGCCACTGCCACGAGTCGCCGCCGGTCGCCATGCGCCGTCACCGGACCACCACGCACCACCGTCAGAGATGTGAACTAGCACCACCAATGGGAGTGTCTTGTTGAGCCCATCAATACCCCTAAATCAATTTCTCTGTTCGCTGCTTCCTTGCTGGTGAATTAGGCAAAAACCGTCATTGCAACCCTAGCGTTGCCGCCGTCTTCTCATCTCAATTACTCTATCGTCAATCGTTAAAAATTTAATTAAATGGTACCAAAATGTTCCTCCCAATGAGCCCATCAAAACCCACTTACCCTTTCACCGTTTTTGTCGCTGAAAATTGACAACCCATCATAGTTGCTGTGGAGCTTGGCCGTGTTTGAAAATCTTGATGATTTGCTAATTATTTTAGGTTGTTCTTGGTACCGTTATGTTCCCTGAGTTGAGAGGAAGCTAACAGTACCTTTAGTTTCTGATTTTGAGCAGAAATAGAAGAGAACCGACGTTGGGGAAAGGTTGGGTTGGCTTTTGAAAATTTAAAGAAATCTTGTCCTTAATTATATATATAGAAATAACTTTCAACTTCTTATGAATTGGCAACAGAATTTCTTGACCGACTTCATTTTTACCCCAAAATTTCTTAACCACCTTCAATTTGGTCCATAGTCTTCAATTGAGTCCTTCTATTTTTAATTCTTGTACATTAACCCCTAAACTTTCTTAATTTTGATCAATTAGGCCCAAACTAATTTAATTTTAAGTCCTTAAGCTTTTATTTGTCTCACCTTGTTCCCCAAAACTTTATAATTTCATGCAATTAAGTCCTTCTTTTATTTGCGATCCAAACCTTTGATTATAAATATTTTAATTCTAAGCTGGAATTAAATCAATCCAAAATTAATCGAACTAAATTTATCAATTTCACATTTTGTAATATTTTATGATTTTAAAATTTGGGGTGTTACATTTTTTGCCTTCGATTCCATATTAAAATGCGAAGCCATTGAATTGGCATTATTTTTATTCAAGGAGATTTACAATGTTCAAGGTATTCTTCGCAAAACTCATATATTTCTAGCGTTTGATTTGAGATTAAGGTGCAGATCCCTCGAATTGGTGTTATTTTTATTCAAAGAGATCCACAACGTTCAAGGTATTCTTCGCAGATCTCATATATTTTTGGCATTTGATTCAAAATTAAAATGCGAAATCCTCAAATTGGTGTTATTTTATTCAAATCAAATTTAAGGAGATCCACAGCATTTAAGGAATTTTTTGCAAAGCTCATTAAATTTAAGATTATATTTGGAAGGGACGAATCAAAATATTAAATTAGAGATTGAATCCACAATTGATTGATTGATTTTTATTTTTATTTTATTTATATGATTTTTCTTATCTTGTAATTTTAATTCTGCAGATAAAGAAATTTGAGCTTACAAATTTTGGCATGCCTAGTGGGATAATCTCTATGTCTCATCAGTTTCCTTCAAGACGATTGAAGTATCATGGTCGCTAATAAGATTACAGCATTAAAAATTACTATATCAAATTCCTCAAGTACCAGAACAAAAGATGTTGGCGTCATCATAAGAAGTAAGTCCAAAAAGTTGTAATCATCTTTGGAGATGGCTCGTTTGCTTGCTGTAGAAAAGATGTTGCTACATTTTTTTATATGAATAAAGATGGTGAAAACTCAAATGAAGAATTAGCATCATCCATTCCCTGCTCAATATCAAATTCCTCAAGTATGGCAACAATGATGGTGACAAATACTACAACCTTGGAGGAACAAATTGTAAATTTGACAAGGGCCATTGAAGGACTCACGAAATATATCCAATAACAAGACTTTTAAATCTCCAAATTAATGAACAAAGTGGACAATCTTGATGCTAGCTGCATATTGGAGAAGCAAATTGAGGCTCTGGATGAAGACAAAACATCCACAAGGAAACAATCAGCCAAAAATGAAGATATTGCAACAAAAGAACTAAAAATTTCCATTGAACTAATAATTCCTATCGACCCACTGAAGGATTTTATCAAGGAGACTACCAAAGACAAGCTTGATGGAAGTTCTAAGTCGTCTATGACTTACTCCAAGCCATATACTCAAAGGATTGATAACTTGAAGATGTCAATCGATTACCAACCCCCAAAGTTTCAACAATTTGACGACAAAGGCAACCTAAAGCAGCAATGGCTCATTTCATTGAGACTTGTAATAATACTAAGATATATGGAGATTATTTGGTCAAGCTATTTATTTGATCATTAAAAGAAAATGCTTTTAATTAGTATGTTGACTTAGCGGCAGACTCCATCAATAGATGAGGGCAACTAGAACAAGAGTTCCTCAATTATTTCTATAGCACTCAAAGGACAATCAACATCATTGAAGTCACCAATTCTTGCCAATGGAAAAAAGAACCAGTGATTGACTATATAAATTGCTAGAGAAATTTGAGCCTTAACTACAAAGATAAATTATTGAAGGCTTCAACTGTTGAGATGTGCATCCAAGGAATACATTAGAGTCTTTGTTATATAGTTCATGGAATTAAACCAAAAACTTTTGCAAATTTGTTAACTCGTGTACATAATATTGAAATGAGTATTAATTTTGATGAATAAGAAGACTCAAGTAATGCTGTTGATGATGATGATGTTGTTGGGGACAATTAATTTTCATATTCAAATCACAAATGCTCGTTAATAAGAGCTTAAACTAATAATAATGCTCCCAAATAAGAGTATAAACTATCTAAAATTCTCAAATCTCCAAATCCAAGACCCAAGTTGTCAAGTCTTCAAGTTCAAGACTCAAGTCTTTTAAGTTTTCAAGTCTTCAGGTTTACAACTCAAGTCTCCAAGTCTTCAAGTCAAAGGCTCAGGTCTTTAAATCTCTAATTCCAAATACTCAAATTTTTAAGTCTCCAAATCAAAGACTTAAATCTTCAAGTCTTCAAGTCCAAAGCTCAAGTTTTTGAATCACAAATGCTTCTTAATAAGAATCTAAATTATCAATAATACTCCTAAATATGAGCATAAACTATCTAAAATTCTCAGGTTAAAGTATTCCAAATGCTTCTCGATATGAACCTAAACTATTAATAATACTTCCAAATAAAGGTATAAACTATCTAAAATTCTTAAATCCCCAAGTATTTGAATTTGAAATTTCAAGTTTTGAAGTCTTCAAGTCACTAAATCCACGACTCAAGTCTCCAAGTCTTAAAGTCAAAGGCTCAAGTTTTTTAGTCTCTAAATAAATGATTCAAATCTTCCAGTCTTCAAATCCAACGCTCAAGACTTTGAATTCCAAATGCTCCTTGATAAGAGTCTAAACTTTTAGTAAGGCTCCTAGATACAAGCACAAATTATCTAAATATTCAAAGTCTCCCCATGTGCTCTTTGATATGAGCTTAAACTTTCAATAAGGCTCCTAAATACGAATATAAACTATTTAAATATTTAAACTTTCCCTATATGCTCCTTGATATGAGCTTAAACTTTATATAAAGCTCCTAGATATGAGCATAAATTATCTAAATATTCAAATTCTCCCCATTACTCCTTGATAAGAGTGTAAATTGTCTATTAAATCAAACTCAAGTAAACTTCTTGACATGAGTATAAATTGTCAATCAAATTCAAGTGAACTTCTTTACATGAGTATAAAATGTCTATTCAAATTAAATATGCTCCTTGACGTACGACCCTAAACTGTATGTTACTCCTGGCCCACATGAGTACAAATTGTGTACGGCACCCCCTTCAAAAGGATATTTACTTTGAACTATGTTATGACTTGATCATTTTATTGGACACCATAGCTTAAGGAACACTTGGAGGATTTCTTATCACAAACATATTTGAAAAAATGGAGAGAAAAAGGAAAACTTCCCAAATACTTCAAGTCTTGTTTCTTTCGTGAATGATTGGCGCACCTTTCGCCAAACTTTGAAGTGGGAGCATTTGTATAAATGTTAATTTTGTCTAATTGGAGAGCGACACATATAAAATAATATGGTACTTATTAATTCAAAAAATTTTATTTATCTTGGAATTATTAAATTTAATTTTAAAAGATAAATAGTTAATTTTAATTAATACTCTGGTATTTATTTTATACTCAAATCAAATATTGATAAGTATCAAAGATGAAGTGTCTACGTCTATCGACCAATTAAATCAAATATATTTGATATTATCTTATCAAAAAGATAATTATCAAAGAAGTTCAAGTCAATTTGGAAGTTTTCCATCAATCATTTATATAAAAGGGATGACCAAAGCTCATTCTACACACACAACACAAACTCTAGCAGACGAGAGAAACTTTGAAGGAGTCCAGCAATTCTCTCAAGCAAATTCAAGCAAATCCACGACATACTAGGCATTCTTTGTGGAACTCGTATATTTTTGGCATCTGATTCGAGATTAAGGTGCGAAGCCATCAAATTGGTGTTATTTTTATTCAAGGAATTTACAATGTTCAAGGTGTTTTTTGCAAAACTCATATATTTCTGGCATTTAATTCGAGATCAAAGTTCAAAACCCTCGAATTGACATTATTTTTATTCAAGAAAATTCAAGGTGTTCTTCGCAGGTCTCATATATTCCTAGCGTTTAATGTGATATTAAAGTGCAAAGCCCTTGAATTGTTGTTATTTTATTCAAATTAAATTTAAAAAGATCCACAACGATTAAGGCGTTTTTGCGAAACTCGTTAAATCCAAGATTATATTTGGAAGGAAGAATCAAATGATTAAATTAGAAATTGAATCTATAATCGATTGATTGATTTTAATTTTAATTTTATTTGTATAATTTTTCTTGTCTTATAATTTTAATTTTGCAGATAAAGAAATGTGCGCTTACAGAATGTTAACACAAATATTTAAAAATTGTATTATATCAATTATATTTTAGATGTTCTAAAGTGTATAATTCATAGGGCTGGTTAAGCAGTGAATCCAAGTCCGTCTGTCCCACGCGAAAAGAATATACTGTTAAGAAATATGGATCCGTCCATAACATTATGGGGCATTAACTGAATGAATAATGATAGTTGTCAATGGATTGAATTTGAATGGAATTTGTCATATTTGAATTCGAATATAATTATCAAAATTTATATTTAAATTTAATTTAAAATTTTATATAAAATTTTTGTTAGTTAGTATTATGTCTAAATTCGATGGATATCCATAATTTAATTAAAAAATTCAACACAATTTATTTATTTTTTCTTCTTTTCATTTTGAATTTTATAAAAATATTCTATTTGTAAAGTAAATATATATCTTATATGAATTTTTAACAACTTTTTATTATATATTTATTCAAAAATTAAATATTTGAATACTAAATTCATATTTCACATTATATTAATGTATAGATGAACTATTTTATATTATTATATTTGATATTTTATCAATATCCCTCTTATTTTTTAGATTAAAAATTCAATATTGATAGTATAATATAGACGTTAATATAGATACTATGTCAATATATTATATATTATTTTAAAATTTTTATTAATATTATATAAAAATCTAATTGCTTAATTTCATATCCAATCCACTTTTTCATATTACGAATATTTATAATCGGATCTAATCCATCAAATATTTAAATTGAATTAAAATCCAATCCATTCATAGCCCTAGATAATATATTTATAAAATAAGAAAACACAGTTTCGCACTTTTATCGAAGGCAGAAAATACTTAGTAGAAAGTGAAAAGGTAGAACTGGAATTTAATAAATTAAAAGCTCCTAGTAAATTATATACTTTACTTGACAGCGGGACTGAGGAATTAATTAACAAGCATGCATCCAAAAACTAAAATACAATTCAGTATTCTGAGATAATGTTTCATGCTGGCACAAGATAAGTAATGTCATTTATCAATGTATACGAAATCATTTGTCCTTGGTTTTCGGACTTATGATATTAGCGGACTAAAAGCTAACACCGAAGTGAAGTAAAAGAGAGTATTATCCACACTGGTGGTTTTTCCACATTATGGGTGTATACAAAATTTTATAGGTATAAATAAATAAAAATATTAATTTTTTTTTTGTAATGCTATAAGATTTTAAATAATTCGTATATATTTATTTAAACAATTAGATGAATAAAGAGAAAAAAGTTAATTATAATAAAATTGGTAATATGTTCGATTATAGACTGACAACATTGATGAATTATACATGATAGTTAATATGCATAAATTATAGTTACAAAGATTAAAAATTAATAATGAAGATATTTTAATAAGATAATTCGAAAACTCAACGAAAGAATTGACACTTTAATTGATTAAAAGTATAAATTTTAAACTTGAATAGGCCCAATCTCATGAGATCTATATATCAAAGGAAGAAATCACAAAGATGAAGCTTTCGGTTTCGTCAAATACAATCAACTTGGGGTTGTTTGTTTTTGTTTTGGGGGTTCTTTTTCATTTTCAACACTATTTGAAATTAAAAACTTTTTAATTTCTACTCATTTTCATACATAATATTTTATACTTTTGTTTTTAAATTTTTTTAATTATACTCTATTATTCTATTATCACATCATCAAATTTAAATTTAATTTAATATAAAGTGCCTCACATTATTTTAAAATTAATAATATTTTTTTAAAAAAATAAATAATTTTAAACATAAAAATATAAGTCATTTAAATGTTCAACACTATACATATCACAATTGTAATTCCCAAAAAAAAAAATTAAATACAATTTCATTTTTATTTTCATTTGCAAAATTATATTACTAACTTTTCAATTTTTGAAAATATTGAATGCAAAAAACGAAAATGAAAATGAAAATACATTCGAATGGCCCCTCAACACTGGGGCTACTCTTATTGTAGGACACTAATTACTTAACTTACGCTTTAATTTGGATCTATCATGAAATTGTTCTGCTTCCTCCTGACATTTCTCATTTGTACGATTTCTGTTGAGGAGATTCTGAATATTAATTAAATGATGTTTGTAAAACATAATTTCAAGAAAATTTCTTTTTACGATCAAATTTGCAACGTCATTCTTTAATTAGCCCAACCAATTAATTGAATCCATATATTTTTAACTCTAGGAATAATTAGTTAAACCTATTTTAAATGAAACTCA
>JACGDI010005776.1:139111-157465 GCA_014898725.1 Jacaranda copaia
CCCCCCGGCATACCAACCACGAGAGAGAGAGAGAGAGATCCTCAAAGAATAATAATAATTACACATGAATTTCTTTAGAAGAGAAATGGAGCTAGGTAGCCATCACATATGCAAAAGCATGCGCTGGGGATGGATATAATTATGAAAAGGATCATAACATATATATATATATATATACTTCCTCCAATTCCAAAAAAGGCATAATATATATACATACATATATATATATATATATATATCTCTTACCTGATTCCCGAGTTCATGTCCTTTCCTATATTTTAACAACAAAACTTGATTAAACCAACTCATTTTTCTTTTTCATTAATGGTTTGGTGAGTCAGAAAAGTGTCGGCACTTCCGTTGTTTGGGCCATAAAGCTGTCCAAGTTGAATCCTATAAACCTGATGATTGACACCTGTCTTTTCTCATCAAAATTATATATGTTGTTTTAGCCTCGGACCCTTAAATTTGGAGAGCCCTAATTTCCAGTGAGAAAGATTCTTATTGGTTTACCAAATTGTTTTCACGTGGGTTTAGCCAATAGAAATCCGTCTTTACAGACGATTAGCATTACTAATATGATTGTTTGACAGCGTGGATCAAGGTCAAGTTTTTACTTGCAGTTTGCAGCAGCACCTTCAAACACAAATAATTAATACCGTCGCCCTACATATACACATTAAAACAAATATTTATTTTTTTTCATTTTCTAAACTTAAGACCTTTTGTATCAAATACACAATAGCATCTAACAATGATATGATTCACCCACTCTTGACAACTTTAATGATTTATATTAATAAAATTTATCTTTAATCGAAAGTGGTGATATCTAGTTTTATTTTATATCAAAAACGTCGATAGTTTTTGAGATACTTTATAAACTCTCAACTCTCTCATTAAAAAAACGCCTTTTAAAACAAATTTAAAAAAAAAAAAAACCCTCCTCCCTCATTATGTTAGTCGAATAATATTTCACAAGATTGAATATATTGTATCTAATGCTGAATCTAATTGTTGTCATAAAAAAATATATGCATTTCTTGGGAACCAAGGAGTAGCAAAATTGATTTTGCAACAGGAATTCCGTCACATTTTAGATTATTCAACGATTCTACATCTATAACTAGAAGTGTATAGCAGTTTCCCTATTTGGTTTTAGTAATTTTGGTCAAGGGAAAAAAATTAAAAAACAAGGTTAAAGGATCACATGATGCAGCTTAGCAGTACGGATAATTGTCATTAATTTGGTGAAGCTCGAGATGAAGGCGTGCCAAGATGGATTAAACTATTCTTTTTTTATTTAAAAACGAGAAGTAGAAAGCAAACAATAACTCCTAGAAACGACCTTTCCCAGATGACCTTCGGTCCACGTGAAAATGCCCAAACTTAACCAAAGAAAAGCTCTAGCCGATGCCTGTCCAAAAAACCCTTCCTGGTGAGTTTAAGGTTTTAAAAGTTTCTTAAATGTGGACTAAATACTAAATTATTTCCCCTTATAGATATATTAAGGAAAGCAAGGTGAGATTCCCCACGTGTCAATAACTTATAAGGCGACGGCGCGATCAAAACGACCACCCTCTCATCTACTTTTAAGATAAAATGACAGATTAGTCCTCGAGTTCTTAAATAACATAGTTTAAGACCCCACTTTTTTAAAAATTTAAAATATTTTTTTCTGGAATCCAAACTTTGTAGAGCAGCTGATCCTCATAAACAATTCATTTTGCACCTTGACTTTGATATCCAACAATGTGCTCTATCTACCATCTCAATAATTCTCTCCTCCTATCAAATTGCAGACTTCATCTTTAAGCTCAAAAGAGGTAACCCCTCCCTTTTTTTTTTCCTTTTCATTTTAAATTAATATCTTTCCCCATTTATTGATTTTCTTGTGAAATAATTGAGCTTTAGCCCAAGTGGAATTTGGAGGTGTAACTGTGATTTTATTCATTTCCACAGAAGAAACCCTAGCTAGCAATCTTGATATCCAAAAAACAAAGATGGGGAGAGGAAAGATTGCAATCAAGAGAATCGATAACTCAACAAGCAGGCAAGTGACCTTCTCAAAGAGGAGAAGTGGGCTTTTGAAGAAGGCTAAGGAGCTCGCGATTCTTTGCGATGCAGAAGTTGGAGTAATCATATTTTCCAGCACTGGGAAGCTCCATGAATTTTCCAGCACCAGGTTTGAACCCAAAAACTACAGGAAATTTTTATCAAAAATTAATCAATCGTGTCTTCAAATATTTATTTATATATATATATATATAGAAATTGTGGGATCTTGTTTAGTTGCGTTTTCTAGCTATTGAATATCACATGTTAAAGAGGCCTAGCTAGTGCTGCCCCCACAATGCTGATCATTGCCACATTTCTGCTTTAGTACGGTGGGCGGCATCAAACTTACTCAGAGCCAGATGCCATTTGCCATTTGCCATTTGCATGGCATCAGGTTAAGAAAATTATAAAAAGAATTGGATCAAGATCTGATGGTTTTTTTATGGTAATAACATGAGTAAAACAATAGTAAAATCTATTTTTTTGTAAACATGGCTGCAACTTGCAAGTTTATTTAGTTTGTAAAAGCGTATACCAGATCAGAAATGTTCCAAATTAATATAAGTATATCCTATTTAGGAAACCTAAAACTTCTGATTCAACGTCATGACCCTATTTTTTTTGTCTTTAGTTTAATTGTTTCTTTATTCTCTATAATTTCCATTTGTTAATTAGTTCTTTCTCTTTTTCCTCAAGTAACCCTTTTAAGTTTTGTCATAAGTTTATTGGGAGGACAGCACTGTGAAGTTGTAATAGGACTATAATGTTTTGGAGTTCCATAAAACAAGTAGAAAGACATTCACAGGGAGGATAAGACCTATATAATCACCACATTTGTGTTCTATAAGTACTAGCAGCCCATTGAGTTCTCATAGGTCTTTAATTTTGTCCGCAAGGTCCAAATGTATATATATTTAAGGAAACATTTTATAAACTTAGATTATATGTGTATCGTTAAATATATAATTATAAAACATTAAGTTAAAATAGAGGATTCGAATTACAAAGAAATGTCGTGATAAGATTACAAAATTTAAAGAAAACGATTATATCCTTAGTTACCACAAGCATGGTTATACAAAAGATCTTTCTTAACTTATATTATCATATTTTAAAGGATAAAGAAAACCTGGGAATAGGAGTGCCATCACTCCAAGAGTAAGTTTATTAAATGATGTTATGCCTACATAGTGTATAGTTTGTTAAGTACACTTTAGACTTGAACCTTATGTTAAACTTAACTAGAAAACCTAATGCTATAGATATATGTAAATGTGTGTATAAATTGATTAACTTTTGATCTCAAATAGCAAATATAGATAAGGGTTAACAAGAGAAATACTTTCATTATCTTTAAAATCTAGCCCAAATCCACATGCATTAATTTCTTGAAGTATTCCACTTTCAGCAATGAAGTTGAATTATCTCCTAAGCTACACTATACCCAGGCAATCAATAATTTCGCATAGTTGCCAAGTGATTTGTAATGTTTTCTCAATTCTAAATTTATTGCTCCTTGAAATCATTCCCTAAATATACAAGGCTCTATTTCCCATTTATTTTCCCCCATAATAACCTCTACATGATGAGATGAGGTGTCACAACAAATTTCAAATGGAATAATAAGAGGGTATATTTGGCTAATTAAACTCATGTGAAATATCTTAAAAACTTCTACATTTATAAGAATGATTCTATAACTTAAAAAATATTAGATTTTATTTTAAAAATAAGCTCTTAAAGTGATTGGATAAAATAAAATTTTAGAGTTTATAAGAATATAATTAGAATGATAATTTTGTATTAATATGGTTGAAACTACAAGTGTTTGTTAAGATTTTAAAAACAAATTAGGGATTCCTTACTTTTCTATAAAAGAGTTTATATATAAGATTTAGCATCTTATTTGGAGAGTTTGTAAGACCTTTTTTTTAGAAAAAAAATTACCAAACACTTTAAAATATTTCATAGATATAAAATATTTTAAGAAGTTTATAAACTCACCTAAACACCCTCTTAATCATATGTGAAATTCTCAATCTTTAGCTCTCTTTTTGAAAATTCTGTGTCAACTTAAATTAAGACATGAATGTGGACTGCACACCTTGAAACTGGCTATTATGTAGGACAAGGGCACGGCAGCTTTCCCTTGACTTGCATGCAGTCTTTGGCCAAAAATTTCTCTTGATACACTTAGATTTGTGTATAAGTCCATATCTAGAGTTAATGATTATTTATATTAATCCTCAAGTGAAACAAAACTAGAGCACGTTATTATGCTAGCTCATCCTCTGGCATATAAGAGTACTCTTCATACGAGCTTAATTAAACATTCTTCTTCTAGTTAATCATAGCACTAGGTCTGATTGAACTAAATAATGGGGTCTGGATAATCCAAATTCAATGGTTCTAAAAGAAAAAAATTGGTGGCTTGTTCAATAAATCTGACATTTCCTACTGTTTTAAAAGTATGAGGAAAACATTGAAGAGCAAATGCAATGAAAATGGTGACAGGTATTTGTCACTTGTTTTAATTGAGCTGGACACAGATAGAATGATTTAACTCATGAGGTTGAATCAAATCGATCTAATTAAAAGACACAAATCTTGGAAATGTTAAGAATACACTTCTTTTCTCATTAATTTAAATTTTCTATTTCAATTTATATTTTATTTTTTGTTTCGTTTCATTAATATTTATACGATATGTGTACTAAATATTATTTTATAAAACTAATTAATTAAGAATCAAATATATTTGATATATATATATATATCACGTTAGAATAAGAGATGAAACAGAAAACAAGATAGAAGATCAAAGTGCCTATTCTCAAACTGTACGAGACTAGGACAAAAAAGTGACTTGCATATGTCTTTTGTCCACAAAGAGCAACAAGGAAAAGAGAATTGTATTTTCGCATCTGAACTCGCCATTGTGAAAAGGCGTGATCAATGTATAAATTGAATCTTAAAACAGAAGGCAACAGCTATACATACTTTGCCATTTCTGGAGACCTTTCCCCCTCGATTGAATCTCTTTCTTACGTATTTACCATATTAAAACACAAATTTAGTTTATTAATCGTCATATGCAGGATAAAATGGGTCACTAGTTAATTAGAGAAGTAGCGTCATTCCGATGAGGTTCGGTTTTTGAACTCAAACCAACCATGCATGGATGCCCATTTCGTGTCTAAATTAAAAGAATATACTGTTAACAATGAGAACGTGAGAGAAGAAAATTGTTTAAATTCACTTAATAGAAAATGCAAAATATAGGGATATGTATAGTTGCAAGAAGACATTTTTGGACTCTAACCAAATTATTATCCTATTCATAAACAACAATTTTAGGAATATAAATAATCCCACCTAACACTCTAAAATTCATATGCATTTAAACATAAGCTCTTCAAAATAAATATCTCAACACACCCCCTTAATTTAAAGTTTTCTTCTCTACTCTGAATCTTGATTTTAATCTTCGTGGGCTTGTAAAGGACCCTTGAATTGCTCAAAGTCATGGAGTTTAGATCCTTTGACTCCTCAATCACATGTACCACATAATTAAATTTAGGTGACAAAGATCAAAGAATCTCTCAATTACTTGACCATCTTTAATTTTTTTCTATATACTTCAATTAATTCACAATAGCCTTCACCCTTAAATAATAATGTGAGATAGATTCATGCTCTTTCATTCTCAATGTTTCAAAATCACCTCTTAGTGATTAAAGTTTCACTTTCTTGACTTTATCTACTCCTTGGAGAGAACTTTACAAAATCTCCCAAGCTTCCTTTGAAGTGGTTGCACCAACCATATTCTCAAACATGGTTTCATCCAACTAAACATTCATGGATGAGTGTGATGGCTTCTTGATCTTTCTTCTTTGACTTTTACAAAATATCCTTCTCATTTTAAGTCTGAGTTTCTTTATTATATGATTTCTCAAACCCGTTTTCTATAATTTCCCACACATCTCATGACTTGTGAGTCTAGTAAGGTTTTCATACGAAGACAGCAAGTCTCGTACGTAATTTTCTTTCGCGAGACAAAGAAATTGGAAAGTAAAAGCTCCATCGTTCACCATCTCTTGATATTTTTGTCTTTTTTTACCACTTTCAACTCTAAGAATTTCCTTCTCACACTCTTAAGAATTTTGTAGAGCCAAGTGTGGCTTGATACCACTTTGTTAGGAAAGAGGAATATGACGCAATATAATTGTTTATTCTTACTTGATTGAAAATGCAAAGTACAAGGGAATATATTAGTGTAACATGAGACCTCTAGACTCTAACCAAATTACCATGCTATTCATGAACAATAATTCTAGGAATGTCAACAATCTCACTTGACATTCCAAAAGACATGGATTTAAACATAAGCTCTTCAAATGAAATATATCAACACATATATGTAGCATAAAATAATGCTTCTCTCTTTGCTTTTAATCCAAGTCTAGTCTACTCTAGAAAAGACAATTCCCATTCAAATTTATCGTACTTCAATATTTATTCTAATAAATTTTGCTAGAGCACAGTGAAATCAATTTAAACATGAAATTTAGGGCTTGTTTGGTTGTGTTTTCTCTAAAACATTTTCAAACTCCTAGAACAATACCAAACAAGCAACTTCATTCCCCAAGTTATACTCCCAAAATATATTTTTTCTCCCCCAAAAGTCACAAGAAGAACACCTACTCTCTCATTTTCTCACTCTACCTTTTACATCAACTCATTCATTTCTACACACTATGAAAATGTTAAAATTTTACTAATTAAGGTTTTTTTATTTTTTTTATATTGAGTTATAAATTTAACCAAAAAAATAAATATAGTGTGATAATTTTTCAAATAATCTAAAATATTCAATAAAATATTAATAAAAAATTATCCAAAAGTTTTTTAAAAAATTAACTGTAATTTAAAATACATTTTTTTCATTTTTCTATTTTCAAATAAAATATATTATTTACCAATAATTAGTTTATATTCAATGTATTATTTACTAATTACAAAGTAAATATGTTAAGTGTATTACAATTTTATTATTTAATGGTTAATATGTAATTTTATTTTATTTATTTTTTATTTATAAATTTAATTTTTTATTTAATAATTATAATTATATTAATTATTATCGATTTATATTAAATTATTTATTTAAACAGTAAATATATTAATAAATAGATTTTTGAAATATGATTAATATTTTTGTTAACTCATATATTTACAAGTAAATATATTACTACTTAAAGTCTAATTAAAATATTATTTAAATTAGTAAATATATTAATGATTACATGCTAATTAAAATATTATCAATATTATTTCAATTATTACTTAATTAATTACTATTAATAAAATTAATTATAGAAATTTTGAAAATTTTATTTAATTAATAGTGCATAATAATACATTTAATAATTTTCTTTTGTTTAATTATCATTAAATATGGTTTTATAATTAAATATTATTATTTTAATTTCTTTCACTTTTATTTATTATATTAAATTATTATGTCACATAATTTTCTTAATTATAGAATATTTTAAAATAAATTTAAAATTAAATTAATTACATATTATTTCCCCACAAATATATATTAATCATTACAAATATATACACATACACAATCATCCATATATATATATATATTAAATTTAAAAATATAATTTCACCCTACAAATCCAACAAAAAAAATAACTGATTTGACATCTATAATAAAATTTATCTCCTACAAAATAATTTCAAACAAACCATTTCATTCTCCATATTTTTCCAAAACAAAACCAAATAGTTGGCACATTCCCTTGGATTTAACTCCCAAAACACATTCCCCCAAAATATTTTCTAGAAAATGCCCAAAACATAACCAAACAAAGCCTTAACTTATTAGAAATTCACAAATCACACCAACAAACTTAATGACAAAATAATACCCGATAAATAAAAAAGAAAAAAAATACAGATTTATGTGGTTTGGTAAAATCTACCCACATCCATAAGAGTTCTCTAACACTGTTAGAGAATTTTATTATTCTCATAACTACCAAAGAAATACTCATTCCATCTCTTTGTATTGTCCCACTCAAACATCAAATTAATTATTTTCTGAATATTATGAGTTCCACTAGTGATATTCATTAATTAATCAAATAAACACATGTATTTGTAAGAGCAAACAACTTGAATACTTCACTTAAAATTAGGAAAGCTAATACAAAAAAGAATATTATTTCTACAGTATAAAAGTTGAAGAATCAAATCCTTTGAAGACTAATCCTAGTCAAACTTGGTTTCCAAACAATCGAGTTAAATCCCAACTATCTTCACATTGATAAGGTTTCCCATCTCATTAGTTGTTCATGACTCCACCACAAACCAAAATACCAAATCCCATTGGCTTTCAAACATACCACTGCACATGCCGAATTAATTAATAAGATTCTAACGCCAACTAACTCATCCCTGCCAATGCACCTATGCAACTCAATTGACACTACTAGCTGACTATGGAGAGGTATTACCGTGATCCATCCTCTCGACTAGAAGGATTTCTCTCACACTCATCTACACCATGGAAACCCTTCGACATGATTCACTTCCAATCATTTGTTGAGGCTACCAAATGGAACAAATTATTGGACTTCTCTCATTTCCTCATGAACTTTCTACCATGTGTGACTTTTAGGACTCTACCTCCAGCTGAATATTTATAGCCCTCATAATTGAATTGGTTCGATGAAATTTTTTTTGTATCATTAGGACGTAAGCACCACCCAAAGTATGGACCACCCCTACAAATATTTTAATTTTTATCACTCCAATACACATGACTATCCAAGTAGAGCATAATCCAAAGATAAATTACATGTCTTATTCAATTAAAGTGAACCAAATAATTCTTAGTGAAGGGTACAGGCATTATGCATCCAAAATACAAAATCCAATCATCTTCACAGTATTATTAATAATGTTGTCTGTAATACAAAGCAAATCTTCCCACTATGAATCCTTCTTATCTGTGGCTTCCTCCCCTTTCCCTTCAACACTACTACTAAGCTTTGTTGAATTAGGAGATCCCCCACCCTCCTTTTCCAAAAAGTGAAATTTCATTTGCTGCCAAATTTTTGAACCATGAAGTAATTTACTAATGACATTGTCTCTTCCTAAAAATTAAATCTCAATTTGCAGCCCTGACAAAAGCTCTGATACCAATTTTTTGGAGCACACAAATGAAGTAATTTAGATAGGATATTTAATTCATTAGAAATTTACAAATCACACCCATAAATTTAATGGCAAAATAATACTCGATAAACAAAAAAAAAATAGACAACAGATTTATGTAGCTCAGTAAAATTCACCTACATCCACAAGAGTTTTTTTTTTCCACTATGAGAGAATTGTATTACAAGATACCTTCTGAATTTGATATATCCAAACCCAAGATAAGAAACCCTTTGTACAACCACTCTCATAATTATCAAAGAAATACTTATTCTATCCATTTGTATTATCTTACTCGTAACTCAAAGTAACTACCTAATGAGTATCACTAGTTCTACAAGTGATATCTAAGTAATCAAATAAATATATGTATTTATAAGAGCAAACTACTTGACTACTTCATTTAAAACTATAAAACCTAGTACAAAAAGGAATCCTAATTCTACAATACAAAAGCTGAAAAATCAAATCCTTCAAAATCAATACTAGTCAAACTTGATCTCCAAACAACCAAATCAAACCCCAACAAATTTAGAACTCTTTCATAAAATATGATATCCACCTTTGATTCTAAGCCATAGCTAGAGAAAAGAATTAAGCAAGGGAGGGAATTTTAAAATTCTAAATAGTAACTTCTACATTTTCAGACATAAGGGACTAACAATATCTAATTGTTTATTACATTATTTTTTGTTAATACTACTTATAAAATTTATATTAAATTACATACAATCCCAATTCTTCTCCTTTCTTGTTGCAAGAAAAAAAAAATGATAATATGAATGAACGGAAGATGAGAATCATAACGAATTTGGTTTATTTTTATATTCTTATGTTTTTATCGGAGGACGAAGCACTCTTATGTAGATTTTGCTGCTAGTAATCCTATATTTCATGTTACATATACATTCGTTTCGTTTGTCTATTTGATCAATAGTTTTGATACTATGAATAAGGCATGCACTGCCAAAATCTAGATCTGTTTCTTTATATATTGACAAGTAGAATATTGGCAACATTGAAGCCAATATTCATTAAAAAAAAATTGTACTAGTGAGAAAATATTAAATAGTAATAATATCAATATTATTACTAATGATATGTATTTATTTTTCACTTAAAAAATAAGTTGTACAAACTTAACATAATAAGAGTCTTATTTAAGTGGGCGTTTGAGTAAATTTATGAGCTCCACAAAATGATTTTATAAGATATTCCAGAGATTATAAGATATTATATGTGCTCAGTAAAATTTAAAATGAATATATAAGCTCCCAAAAAAAGATGTTGAATTTTTATAATTTAAAAAAAAAAAAAAAGAGAGTAAGGAGCTCCTAGCTAACTTGTTTAAAGAGTTTAAAGTTTCCTTTAATTTTAGACATTATGATGTTGCATAGATCTGTCCCCAAATATGAAGAACTAACTATTTTGAAGTATTATCCCTCCGGTATTTATATGGTGGGAGTTGTGTCTTGAAAAAGCACTTCAAATTGTGGGAGAAGGGAAATAGCTTATAAATTATCTCAAGCCCTCAACTGCTTTCAATGTGGAACACTAGGTATCATCGCATAGTAGTTATAAAATTATTGTTGCTAGCATCTTATAAGTACCAAAATCTTGTTTTATCCAAATACACCAAAAACTTATTTTAAAATAAAATATAAATCTTATAAAGCTTCAAAAATATTTTATAAAGTATGAGAGCTTATAAGAGTTTCAATAAGCTAAGAGAATAAGACTGTCATTAATATCTCAGACTTGAAATTTCTTGTTGAAATTTCTTGTATTCTTTGTATTAGATCAGTTTAAAGAAAGTACAAATTAATTAGTTAAATTGCAAATCATTTTGTATGGTCATCTTGCACATCTGGAATCCGAACAATGTACCCAATTTCTTGATCTACCTCCCCTCCTCTTTGAGACAACATTTTAAACCCAAAAATAATAATAATAATAATAATAATAATAATAATAATAATAATAATTATTATTATTATTATTATTATTATTATTATTATTATTATTATTATTAAGAGGATGTTGAATGAGCTTATAAGATATCATAAAATATTCAGTATAATTTGTAAAAAAGAGTTCGAATTTCAAACACATAATGTCAATGTGAATGTTTGGATTTTGTAAATGTAAAAATATAAGGAATTCTCAACTTATTCTTAAAAAATTAAAAAGCTTTGTTAATTTTTAATTATGTGAATGACAAAATTGTCATTTCCCACTACTCATAAACTTCATAATTTTATTTTATCCAAATATTTCAAAATTTTATTTGTAAAATAAAATATAACGTTTTATAATATCTACAAGCTCATATGATCTTTTAAAAAGTTTAATCAGCCAAATACCTCTTATTAGTCAAATACCATCTAAGTTACTACTATTGATAATTAGTGACATGTGCATAGTGATAAAGGCAAGTATTGTCATAGCTATTGTGAGAACTTCTGTTATCACTAATGTGTCAATGGTAACACTTATACATAATTCATTTGCTCATTAAATTTCATTACCAACAAATTATTTACAATTTTTTCACTGTTAAATTAAAGTTATTAAATGTTACTGTAACTAAATTTTCGACCTTATGTATATATGTATCATGCTTGTACTTGGTATCTCTATCCAGACAAGTATATATCATTCTTATCCAGTCATAATACATAGTGTTCTGGATTGTTGTTGTATGTATGTAGATGCCTTTACATTAATGGCAATCCGTCATCCATCCTGAGTTTAATTTTGTTATTTCTGGCTTATTGTTTATATTTTTTTTTTTTATTTTTTATTATTATTAATTTTTTGGTTGAACTTTGTCAGTATGAAATCAGTGATTGAGCGGTACAATAAAACAAAAGAAGAACAACAGCAGCTGCTTAATCCAGGGTCCGAGATAAAGGTATATATATACATATATATATATATATATATGATTCTTATCAGTTACAACTTTTGTCTTTCGAATTTGTCAGATCATGATGCATATTGTTTCAAATAAAAGATCAAAAAGAAATCATTAATGGTGTGAAATATATGGTGGAAAGTTAATCAATGAATTAATTTGCATATAGAGAAAAGAAGAATGACAATTAATGTTTTGCATGGCTTACCCGGTCCCACAAAATTATAATCTGAGGCTCTTTAATTATGTGTTACATTCTTAAACAGAATTATTGTATATATAATTAACCACTGTACTTAGGTTTTTGTCTGGCTGTTCTAATTTTATACTTCGGGAGGACTATATATACACTGTTTGCTTAATCTGTGAATTGTACTTGCTAGTTTTGGCAAAGGGAGGCTGCAAGTTTAAGGCATCAATTACAGGAATTGCAAGAAAATCATCGGTAAAATCTTGCTTACATTCACTACAATTAATTAATTCAAAGATAATGCCCGTAT
Source organism: Jacaranda copaia (assembly GCA_014898725.1). Lineage (NCBI taxonomy): Eukaryota > Viridiplantae > Streptophyta > Magnoliopsida > Lamiales > Bignoniaceae > Jacaranda > Jacaranda copaia. The sequence goes on from JACGDI010005776.1 coordinate 151,823, forward strand.
ATGTTAAGGATTAATAATCAAGACACACAGGACAAATTAATCAACTGAGATATATAGCATTTTGTTGGGAATTAGCTTTAATTTTTTTTAATTTATTTTGTCTTTAAAAAAATAATCATTTTGTTATGTGTTTTAATGTCATAACTAAAGTGCCTATTAATTTTAATTTATTTTGTGTTATATCATCAATTATTTTATCATGGTTTTATAAATATTTTACTAGTCTATTTCCAATCATATTGGACATATTTATATTGGAGTAATGGTATTTTTTATGGTATTTTAGTGGCTCATTAATCGTTTATAATGGTCAAACTTTTTACTTGCCTAAAGTGGCCATGATCTTTTCTTTGGCACTTTGAATTAGTGAGGTTCTTTTGTTAGAATTTTCACTTCATTCTCCCACAAGACTTTTGTATTTTTAATAACATGACTATAGATTGAATCCTAGTCTTCTCATGATTGTCCATATAGGATAAAACACTGTTGTAAGCTAATAGGGTTTTATCCTAAAATTATGATCAACTATCAAAACTTGTATATAGGGAGGCAATCATGGTTTTAAGATAATAACAAGTGTCGTGATTCTCCATTGATTCAACTTGATTTTCTCATTAATTTATGTAATTTGATTTATTACTTTATGGATTATATTTAAGACAAATAAGTTTATAGTGGTTACAAAAATTATATTTAATATATTTTATAATTTTAATACAAATCACACAATTATACACAATGCATTTTGGGAAGATTGACACTTCAGGCTGCTAAAACTGCTTGAATTATCACTAACAGTCAGGAAGGTGCAATTAATCCTTCATACAATCAGCTGGTCCTTCTTTGGGATCACTCTAATTCTCAATGTAAGACAGGAAATTGATGGGGGAAGAACTTTATGGGTTGAGTGTGAAGGATCTACAAGGATTAGAAAACCAACTGGAAATGAGCTTGCGGGGCGTGCGCATGAAAAAGGTCAGAATTATTATATCAATCCACTCTTTTTAGCAGTATCAATAAATATAGAGCTCTCTCTATTAACTTGTCGTAATGTATATATGCATATGGTTTTTCTTGGCTTAATTCATTCACAGGAGAAGATATTAACTGAAGAAATTCAAGAGCTCAGTAGAAAGGTATTAATTTCCCATTCCCAAGCAAAGGGTAAAACAAAAACATAAGCCAAATTAAACCATCAAAAAACTAATTCAGTTACTCATAAAAATGCTCCTTAATTTGGATTCATTGCAGGGAAATTTGGTTCATCAACAGAATGTTGATCTGTATAAGAAGGTAAAAGTCATTGAACAAGAAAACATGGAGTTGAATAGAAAGGTACTTATGGTAGAGAAGACTTGTTGCTCGGGACAAATGGCACTTTAGTCCTCCAACTTTGTCCCATATGTATTTTCATCCTTTTCGATTTCCAAATTTTATTTTGGTCCAGGCCCTCGCAAAGCCACTTTAACTTTAGTCCTTCGAATTGAAATTGGCACAAGTGAACCTAAAATGTGTCAAATGCATACATTTTATATAGAAATATATATGTATATATTTAAATATGTCATATCTTATATATGTGTGTATATATATCTCATATACTTACACTAATACAGACTATAACAAATTTATACTATTATATAATAATTTTTTAAATATTTTTTAGTGATTTGAAATTTTTTTCATTAAAATTTATAATGAGATTTGTCCCCTAATTTTGGTCTATGTGGCATGGTAAGTAGTATTTTTTAATGACATGGCATTTGGATATACATTTCATAATTCTCCCAATTTTTGAGCCTAATATTTGAGCCAATTTTGGGTCCATATGTTCCAATTTGAGATTGAGAGACTAAAATTACAAGGACTTTGCGACGTCCTCAACAGGATATAATTCCAAAATCAAAAATGACCAAATGGTCCAGAGGACAAAATTAGAGGCCGAAAGTGCCTTTTCCCCGTTAGTTAGTGGATACTTGGATTACTATTATTCTTTTACTTGTACTGAACTTCTGATTTTTATGCCTCATCATCAGGCTTATGGGGCAAGGGATGCAATTAGTGCAGCAAATGGAAGTAATACTTTTGCTCCTTATAGTTTCCCCCTTAATGGTAGGGAATTGCATGGACCAATATTGCTTCAACTAAGCCCGCCTGCGGCAGAAAATTCGGAAACACCAGAAAAAGCAGCAGAATCAAGGTAAATATCTTTTCAGACACTTGATCGAATCTGCCTAATAGGGGGTCCTATATATAAAACATAATATGTATGTCTCATTTCATGGTAATAAATTAACCAGCCCTTTGCAAGTATCTATGTTTGTCTTTCAAAATGCACACAAGACATGGACATTTGTTTATTATAATATCGAATGTACACGAGCACATATAGAGAGAGAGAGAGAGAGAGAGAGAGAGAGAGAGAGAGAGAGAGAGTGCAGGACGGATCAAACACAATTAATTAATTACAAGCCAATATGTTGCTTATGATTGGTCAATTTCGTTCTTGGATTATATATAGGGGTGCAAACGAGCCGAGCCGGCTCATGAGGCAACTCGATCTGTTTTGAGCCGATCTCGAGCCATCTGTATCCAAACTCAAGGCTCACAAGTCAGTATATAATTAAATATTATTTTTTATTTTATTAATAAATATATATTTTTTACTATCTTTTTATTTCGAGTTCAAACTTAAAATGTTAAGCTCGAGCTCAAAGTTGAGCCTAATATATATTTTGAGTTTGATTTCAAATTCAAAAATTTTATCCAAACTCAATACGACTTGGCTTGATCACACTCCTAATTGTACATCATCAACCAAATATAAGTATATTTCACTCATTGGATCGGATTTGATCAAACACGGTCCAAATTAAAATTTTCGTGAATGCACAGTCCATAAATGTTTGCATTTGATTGGAATATCTGTATAGCAAGTTTGATCAGATTCAACTTTGAACAATTGGAATTTGATTTTATCTATTTCTATATTATAAAGTTAAGATTTCCTTTTCTATTAAGTTTTCTAATTTTAGGATTAATAGACAAGTAATTTACTCTTATATATAAATATATAGAAGAGGATTTTTTTATTATTCAAGACACACTCGTGATACTCATGAGGTATTTGTTTTAAATTATGACTAGAGCAATAAATAAGGGTTGAGCGTATTTTCTTGATAATTTAATTTGAGAATAGTTGCATAAGGAGCTTTTTTTTCTTACATTTTGATATATTGATAATATTTCTCCCATAATGAAAGAAAAAGAATACTCTCAGTAGTAGGCAAATCTTGCCAAATCCATGTGAAATCTATGTGATTTTATTCTGTATTTGTGGGACATTATTTTTGTTATTAACTTAATTAATGCGATTCATGATTCTTGATAAATCAAATAGGTACCTAAATTACTTTTGATGTGTAACCAATAAAAACTATATGTTCTACTTTATCAACAAATTGAAACATAAATTGATACCCTCAACTTGCTACAACATATTTGAGATCATGGTGATATATCTCTAATAAATTAATTTAACAAATATATATAACTTTGTTTATTACAAGAGTGTGTGTGTGTGTGTGTAATTTATTTTAAATGGGCTTATATGTCGTCAAATGGTATCTTAAGTGACTTAACTTTTACAGGCAACCATGAAGTGGCAGTCAACAGGTAAGCCACTGACGATAGGCACGCAAGGATAAATTCCAATCTCACCTGCAAGAAAGAAACATATATATGTATGTATGCCTTATTCTCCTCAAATATGTATGGTGTAAAATCTCAAATATATACTCACTTCATGTTAAACATTTAGAAATATCACACGCAAATGTAACATATTTGGCTTGAACAGGTCAAATTTAATGCATGAATTAATAATCAACTCAAATCTGAAACATTGTTATTTTAATGCTTGTTCTAATTAATTATGTATGTACATATTTTCCACCGCAGGAGTAATTTTCATTTGTCTTCTATTGGGCATATGTAGCTTTTTCCACCTCATATATATATATATATATATATATATATTGTCCGTGATGAAAATATTGATCTGTATTGTATATATGCTCAATTAAACTCATGTAGGAATCTCGTTTTCGTTACCGAATCAATTATGAACTCACATTTACTTGGCATAGACGGCAACATCACTTTAATTTTAAGAGTGGATGAAGGGGGAAACAATACAATATTTGGAATTAATCTATAAGAAACAACATCAAACAAAATGTTTAGAAAAATGGTGCCGATCCAGGAGTCTTGTCCTAATATTAAAAGTGGAGGCACAAACAAAAAGATATGGTAATGGGTTTGCTTCTCACTGTATAAGATATCATATTAGTCATGAAAAAATAAATAACAATATAAAAATTATCATTAATGTTAAGTGACATGATTCTTATTGTGTCAATAGTAATATTTCTATTATTTTGTTATAATATGATTCTTATTGTGTCAATAGTAATATTTCTATTATTTTGTTATAATATGACTTAATAATAATAAAGACTTATGTTTGAAGTTATTATTATTAACAATCAGTAACACATCTATAGCAACAATAAACCACCTCCACTTGAAAAGTTCAAGATCCTCATGAGAGTAACGGAGAGACACCCCACTTATTCCTGAATAAAAGTTGAAAAAACCTATTCAAACTTGCAAGTCTTGAAAATAAACAACATCAATACAAACATTAACCTCAACCATAATATTACTGACCATCATTTCGCACCAATCTACCATCGAAGAGAAGCAAATGAAAAGCTTTCATAAAAATTCTTGCATGGTATGGGTTTGGACTTCTAGAAAACCAATTAAAACTCTTTGATCTGGCCAATGCCAAAGCTTAGCTAAATTTAAGGTTGTTTTCAAATTCACCACCCTACAGCTTTTAACTTCGTTGCAAACAATAAAGGAGGCTAACTCTCTCCATTATTTTCCTGGCAAATGCCTGCCCTCATTGCCCAACATCAGACAAAATAGGTCCATTTAGTATAGATCTGTCATGAGCTTGTTTGTACATCAATTGACTTCTTTTCCCTTTTGCCAAAACCATCGCACTCAACCTACACAAAGAATACCTTTCAATTGTAATTATCAAAACTCGCCAAAGTATAGAATTAGGATTGCCTTAGCATTTAGAGAAAATCACTGCCAAACACCATGTCAAAGTTGACTACATAGACAACCATTTTACTCACGTTGCCCTTGCCAATCACCGACTTTTAAGTTAACATTTATAGCACCATTCACCATCTAGGGTGTTTTGTTCACACCCTTTATTTGGCTCAATTATTTCTTTGTCACAAAAGTTTTGTTGCAACTAAACTGTCACTATAAATGTGTCACTAATTATCAACGATAACAACTTCAATACTATTTTTGTCACTATTAAATTTATAAAGATCATTAAGGGCCCGTTTACTTTTATGGATGGGATGAATGAGGGATTAATAATTTGGATGATTGAATGTAGGATATTGATGCTGCTTTGAGCTGGAAGGTTAAGTACTCTGGTTGATTCGAGTGATTTTGGGTTTGAAATCTGCAACCACGAACACACGTCAACTAGCCGATAGGCCCTTGACTAAGGCACTCCGACGCTCAAGTTAGTTTTGGTAGAGCAGAATA